>CACVCL010022095.1:0-48546 GCA_902729485.2 Mus minutoides | reverse complement strand
CACACACACACACACACACACACACACACACACACACACACAAACAAACAAAAACAACAAAAAAAAACAAACCTGGAAGGCATACTGTATACTCAAAGGACATATAAATTACAGAGAAAAAATGAAAAGAAATGAAAACAATAGAATAAAACAAAAACAAAGCGAAACCAAAAAGACACTGACAACATGAGACAAAGAACCTCCAGAGAATCCACTGAAGTTGGTTTGTAGTGCCCATCTATTGCTGGGAAGGGATTTGGTAGAGGCATGCCTTTTAGTGCAGAGGATTTTATTCCAACATCTCTCATTTTCTGCATCATGTCTGACTATAAAACTGCATTTTCCCCATCTTCCTCAGGAGGAATCTTCTCTCTTGATGGGTGAACCAGGAACTGATGTATGAGGATAGAGAATAGCATTAGGAGTAACTTTCTTGTTACTTTTTCCAAAAAAAAAAAAAAAAAAAAATAGAACAATAGTATTTGCCTTTGTCCCAGAAACCTAGGGAGTAGATCAAACCACACTAGAGAATAAATGGAGAGTAACACTTGTATGAAAATACACACTAACATATTGCTATTTTGAATCCCAATTTACAGTGAAACTCAACATAAATATCAGCTATAAAGACCAACATATCCAAAGCTTACAATACCTGTCAATGGGGAAAAAGCAACAAATAAAATCTTAGTTTATCACAAAGATTCCCAAATTAATGAGAATTGTGTTTCAGTCTTTTTTGGAAGAAAGTTTAGGAGCTCTTGGACATTAGATGATACAAATTTCATATAGTGTCAGAAAATAAGAACATGATCAGGTGCTATTTCACAATGATTAGAATATGTTCAGTATGTATAGTAGACAATTAAAACAGCCTTTATTTCTCAACTTGAATCAATTTAATCTAAAAAGTGAAAGGTCTTACGTTTTACTACAAAATTTTAAAATGATGTATTATTTCTTCTGGAATGTAGAGCATAAGTCCTTATAGTCTTCAATGTGGATTATGGTTATCAGTTTCTGCCAAGTGTACATTGTTGCAAATTGAGGAGTTGTGAATCAATTTTGGTATAATGGATCCCAGTGTTTCAGCCACGTGATCAAAGTTAACAGCCATGGTTATGCAAATGATCCATATGCTTGATATTTTAATATAGACTTTCAGCCTTTGTGGTCTTCCTGCCTAAAACTCTATGGCCAGTATCTATTTATATGAATAAATATAAAAGATTCTATTTGAGTAACATTTTATAAACCCTCTAAATCTTATTAATATTACTCAGATCGTGAAAGAAAAAAAATCATTTGAGAAATTTTCACTATTGGAGACAACAATTAAATGAAATACGTTATCCTGAAAACAGCAAGTAAAAATTCAGGAGATTCCATAAACTGAGGACTTTTGTTAATAATAACGTATAACAATATTGGTTCAATTATTATGTAAAATTTATCATACTAATATGGAGTTTGGATGGGGAATACATGAAAACTGAACAAGTATTAATGACTCAAAATATTCACCAATAGAGTAATAAAACCAAAACTACCATCACAAATATAATTCTTACATATTCATTTTTCAAGTTTTTTTCAAGTATGCTTTAGCACACATTTTAATATTATTGATTATTATATTTACTGGTATTCACTGTTCGTCATTGAAAAATTATGAGCCCAGCATTAATGTTTTTGACTAATAAGATGGAACTTTTCTAGTGATTGCTATTTGTTTTCTCAAGTCATATAAATAATTCATCTTTATGGAAATACAATATTAAACTGACAATTAAATGTGTATGATGGATGTCTATCTGAAATTACTCTTGAGTTTTAAATTATGGATTTCACACCTGATGTGTTCCAGTATGTGTTGATAACAAATGGGAACCCCTTTTGCACCATGGCCAGCTAAATTATCTCTATTAACTTGATGGTAAATATCCCTTCATGCTGTGTTTGCACAAAACACAGCATACATTACAGATCAGGTGTGTGAGAAACACAGTTAATTAGATATTAGTGAGACTGACATGCACATGAAAAACACTTCATTAACTCAGAAGATAATTTGAAGGTAACCTTTGTCTTTTGTGCAAGACATTTGTATGAATTAATACTTTTCTTTTGTATTCATTGGGTGCTCAGAACTTTCTACCTTAAATTTGAAATTGCAATCGCATGAAGAAATGATTATCTATAACTCAAGCCACTTTTAAACTTCCTATAAACAGATGTATTTTATTGTAGTCACTGCTTCAATTCAACTGTTTGCTAATAAATGTATAATTAGATGATTAATCATTCTAATGCCCAAATATGTAAATTAATTATCAAGTGAATCAATATCATAAAAGTAGAAGCTCATTAGGAAGCAGATGTAGGGTGAATTGTTTATGAGAAGGGCATTGACAAAATGATAGAAATAAATAAAAGTTTTAAGGACAATAAAGAAGGACTAGAAAGAAGACCTCTGTGAATATAAGTAGCAGAGATATTTTATCAGAGAATGGTTCATTATTGAAAAGAATTAGGAACATTTCCTCTAAAACATATACTCAGGATTAATATGTTATTCAGATGGATTTTGAGGTTTGGGATTTGTATAACTACTCCATTATTTCCAATGGAGAGAAATTAACATTTTTTTCATTCACATTCCCTCTTCATTCCCTGACCCTTAGCGATTAGAAGGAAGGGATTAGAGAATTCATAAACTAACACACTTGGTGGAAAGTCCACAATAGTGGGATATGGGCAGATTTCTGCAAGTTTCATTTTTTTTAATTCTTGCTTACAAATTTTGTGACTATATATACTTTCTCTCCCAAACCTCAAAATAAGAAATTGTTGAGAAATTAATAACTGGAACGCTGGTGCACTTAGGGTAGAACAGACTGTTGACACCATGTTAATTACTCCTCAAATCCTCATAGAGAACAGAAAATAAAATTATTTAGTAAACAGTATTAGATTCAGTGATATCAGTAAAGTGTGCAAAACTGTTTTTTAAATTCAAAAAATAAAATTTGGTATGACTATAGGGTAGAACTCAGATTTCTAGTGAAGTTCCTATATCAGGCAAAGACTATATGTGATGGAATTCTCGTGATCCTTATCAACAAAAAATTTATAAACATTTGACCTGAGTTTTCATATCAAATTTAAATGTATTTATTAGATATAAGCCTTATTACTGTATAAATTTGATGGGATTTAAGTTGTTTACTTTAAAAATGTATGAAGTAATTAACATGGTGTCAACAGTCTGTTCTACCCTAAGTGCACCAGTGTTCCGGTTACATGTATCAGTTGCCTGATTTTACAAATCTTATCCCATTATATACATGTGAATCACATGTTATTAATTTCTCAGCAATTTCTTATGTTATAGAATGTTATAAATAAAGACACAATACATAAGGCTATCTTTTTCATATGCTTCCCTCTCATTCCCTATATATCTCATAAAATGTGTAAAAAGTCTATTTTATATATTATTATCACGTTTTGTGAATTCCTAAGATGAACATCTCTATCAATCTGCCTGTGTTCAAATCAGAGGGTCACAGAGCTGTTGCTAAACCACTGAGGATGCTGAGGCAGGGTGATCATGAATTAAGTTTGGGCTTTATAGCAAATTCAAAACGCATCTAAGCTCCATCGTGAGACTGTTCAAAATAACTACAAAAGGCTAGAAATGTAGGCTTGTATTAGAACGTTTGCTCAGTATAAATAAGGAAGAATACTTTCATATATCCTTATGTTTAGATTAAAAAAATGAAAAGTTATATTATCTACATACAAAGCACCTCTGATTGATTGAGGTTCTGCTTTTCTCTCGCCTTTGAGAAACTTATTTATGGAAATATTAGTGTCATGTCTGATTATCCTCATTATTTATCTACAGAATAGAAGTGACACTCAAATTGCTCTCACTATGATTAATTACTACTTGAAAATGTTCTAAGTTTTCTCGAAGTCCTTTTATTTATAGTCAGTGAAGGCAATGTTCTCATATAAAGCAGTGTACTTGAATATGGCAGCAGTATATAGTATATACTATCCTATATACAGTAACATGTGAACTAATCTTTAAGTGAATAATAAAAAAAAATCCTATTGCTATAAGTAGTCCAATTTTCCATGTTGTTAATTTTCCAATTGTGATTGAGATGAAGCAACCTTCAAATATCTTTTAACATGACATATTAAAGAGATGCTAACATCATGCCCTCATAGTCTTGTATTTACAGACCTCACCATACATCATTGCCCAAGCAATGTAGAGGTCTTTTGTTTTTACTATCTAATACATTTTTCAATGAAAGCAAAAATAGAAGACAGAATACTGTTGATAATAGTATTCTTTTGTTTGTTTGTTTATTGGTTTTTTGGTTTTTGGTTTTTGGTTTTTGAGACAGGATTTCTCTGCATAGCCTCGGCTGTCCTGAAACTCACTCTGTAGACCAGGCTGGCCTCGAACTCAGAAATCCACCTGCTTCTGCCTCCCGAGTGCTGGGATTAAAGGTGTGCGCCACTACGCCTAGCAGGACTCATTTTTTGTGTATAGAGTTTAACCTATGGAAAAGAGAATTGAGAATTTTATTACCACTTGATTTCTCCTAATTTTTAAAATGCTCATAAGTGGTATAAATACCAAAGTATGTCACGGCTCTATCATGAAAATCCAAGAAGACAAAAGTCCGGAAAAATAATTTTTCCCTTTTGGCTATTTAATCAAAATAGCTTACTGCTTATTAGGGTATTGAGACTGCTTATTAAACTATTATGACAAGATTTTTTATCTAAATATAATAACTTGCCCTGAACCTTCAAGTTCTGAAGTAAGTTACTTGAGTTCAGAAACTAAAACCTAATAAATTATCTGTCTTCACCAATCATGTGGTTCTGTTAAAACATCACATTAAGCAGTTAATCTAGTCAACCTTTCTGGGAGAGATAAAAGCTTTTAGATTGAATTAAATTTTCTGGGTTAAAGAAATACAACAAATTTTCAACCTATTATGTGCCTGTACTCAGAATCCTATCAGTTCTATGAAGAAACAAATGGTGCTGGCACAACTAGTGGTTATCATGTAGAAGAATGCAAATTGATCCATTTTTATCTCCTTATACAAAGCTCAAGTCTAAGTGGATCAAAGAATTCCACATAAAACTAGGACATTGAAATTTATAGAGGAGAAATTGGGGAAAACTCTTGAAGGGGAAAAATTCCTAAGCAAAACAGCAATGGCCTGTGCTGTAAGATCAAGAATGGACAAATGGGACTTCATGAAATTGCAAAGCTTCTGTGAGGCTAAAGACACTGTCAATAAGACAAAAAGGCCAAAAAAAAAAAAAAAAGATTGGGAATGGATTTTTACCAATCATAAATCTGATAGGGGATTAATATCCAATATATACAAAGAGTTCAAGATGCAGGGCTACAGAAAGTTAAATAATCCCATTAAAAATTGGGTACAGAGCTAAACAAGAATTCTCAAGTGAGGAATAACGAAGGGCTGAGAAGAATCTGAAAAAATGTTCAACATCCTTAATCACCAGTGAAATGCAAATCAAAACAACCTTGAAATTCTACCTCACTCCAGTCAGAATGGCTAAGAACAAAAATTCAGGTGACAGCAGATACTGGCAAGGATGTGGAGAAAGAGGAACACTCCTCCATTGCTGGTGGGATTGCAAGCTGGTACAACCACTCTGGAAATCAGTCTGGCTGTTCCTCAGAAAATTGGACATAGTACTACCGAAATATCCAGCAATACCTCTATTGGGCATATACCCAGAAGATGTTCAAACTGGTAATAAGGACACATGCTCCACTATGTTCATAGCAGCCTTATTTATAATAGCCAGAATCTGGAAAGAACCCAGATGTCCCTCAACAGAGGAATGGATACAGAAAATATGGTACATTTACACAAAGGAGAACTACTCAGCTATTAAAAACAATGAAGTGTTTTAATAGTGGATTTAATTTATGAAATTCTTGGGCAAATGGATGTATCTAGAGGATATCATCCTTAGTGAGGTAACCCAATAACGAAAGAAGTCACTTGATATGCCCTCACTGATAAGTGGATATTAGCATAGAAGCTCAGAATACCCAAGATACAATTTGCACAACACAAGAAAATCAAGAAGAATGAAGACCAAAGCAGGGATACTTCATTCCTCCTTAGAATAGTGAACAAAACACCCACAGAAGGAGTTACAGAGTCAAAGTTTGGTGCTAAAAAGAAGGATGGACCATCCAGAGACTACCCCAACCGGGCATCCATCCCATAATCAGCCACCCAACCCAGACACTATTGCTTATGCCAGCAAGATTTTGCTGAAAAGACCCTGATATAGCTATCTCAAGAGAGGCAATGCCAGTGCCTGGCAACTACAGAAGTGGATGCTCACAGTCATCAATAGGATGGAATACAGGGCCCCCAGTGGAGGAGCTAGAGAAAGTACCGAAAGAGCTGAAGGGGTCTGCAACTCTATAGATGGAACAACAATATGAACTAATCAGTACCCCCAGAGTTTTTGTCTCTAGCTGCACATGTAGCAGAACATGGCCTAGTGGGCAAACATTGGGAAGAGAGGCCCCTTGGTCTTGCAAACTTTATATGCCCCAATACAGGGGCAAGAAGTGGGAGTGGGTGGCTAGGGGAATAGGGTGGGGGGAGGGTATAGGGTACTTTCTGGATAGCATCTGAAATGTAAATAAAGAAAATATTTAATAAAAAGAAAATTTTAATAAAAGAAAATTAAATAAATAATCCTTTGCTGTTGTTTGATTCTTACTTGTCACCATTGAGGTAACTGATCAAAGTTCATGTGTTTGTGAAAAGGTAAGGATGAGGTACATAAAATAAAAGGAAATACAGATACAGATATAGACACAGATACAGATACAGATATAGACATCTCCGCTGTACCTGTGTGTGGAGGTACTGGTTTTACGAACCATACTACTGAAAAATTCAACTTTAGTTGCTTGAATAGAGTAGAACAGCAACTTGGAGACTGGCTATTAGATGACACATCTCTTTAATGAAAATAGATCATTGTCTCATATGACAAAAAACCAACCCCAGCTTCCCCTCCTTCCACTCCTATTAGCCCCTCACCTCTATTTCCCCTCTTACCCAGATCCACTCCATCAGTTTTCCAGAAAACAGAAGTGCTCCAGTAGGCACTAGCTGAAAAAGACCACAAGGATACAATAAAAGAAGGCAAAAAGCCTTTATGTTGATCCTGGACCTGCCATCCCAACAGAACAAAAAGAGGCTCATGCTCCAGGTCTCATTGTTAGGAAAAATTTTCACACCACTTTTCAGAAACTTTTCATTGAATGTATATACTGTAATTTGGACCAAACATTCTATAATTGCAGTTTCCAAGCACAAATGTGGTAAATACTCATGGAAATTTTCTGGAAAAAAAAAAAAAGCGATGCCATTTAGTTTTGACACAATAAAATGGTGATAATAGATCAGAGAAGGTTCGTCATGTACAATAAGCTTTACACTCACACAAAATCAGAAAGGCACCAGAAACCTCTTAAGTGGTTTCTGTTCATCAGTGCATGGTTCCTTCCTGTTTTGAATCATTGTTTTTAACCTTCTCCTTTGTACACTTCTATTTCATTCAGCAATTTTTCTAATAAAACTTTTATTTTCTTAAGTTGCACTATATTTATGCATTTTATAATTATCTCATTAGTAATTTTGTTTACCTTCCCAGTAGCATCATCAAAACAGTTGGGCAAAACAAATATTTTTGAACAGCCAGAATATGAATTTCTGGAAGTTTGTTTTGGAAAGAATGAATATATCATAGTGATAATACAGAATCGTTCATTTTGTCAATGCACAGATTCTACTAAACTCATGGGACTGCTTAAGGAAGTAATATCAATAAAATATAGAGACAGAAAAATGTTGCTATGCTTATTGAACCAACCATCCAAAGTGTGAAAAACTAATATTCTTGATTCTTTTAGATCTAACTGTTTCCCCATGGGAAACATACTGTTTACTACTGCTTAGATGAGGGAAGAATTAATGAAAACATAAAGTCACTCAAATTCTTAGGGGACGATTAGCTTCATTTTAATCTTCAAATAATTTTATAATATTAAAGAAATGTGCAATACCATAAACAAAGCAGCTGTTTCATTCAATATTTGTTATTGATATAACTGATAAAATGAAGTAAACATCAGTCAAAATTGTTGACAACTTTATATAATACAGGTTTATTTAGTATGAACTTGGCTCATGATTGATATTTATTTCCGTTGATGAGAAGTGTGTTCTTTCTTGAATCTGCTAACAACTCTAATAGGCCTACCACATACACTGAAAAGAAAGGAGAGATTATAAACTGTTTTAGTAGAACTATAAAGGTCAGAGTTTAAAATAAATGAGCAAGAATCTGGAGATACTTGTAAGTGAACTTTCCTAAGGAGTTCATGATCATATTGAATATCCACCAATAAAATTTCTACACTCTAATTATGTGTCATCAGCTATAGAAACATATTGAAACATTTGTTGAGATCCAGGAATTAGAAAATTAACTGATTCAATAAGGACTCATGCACTAAAGACTCCTAAGGACCTACAGTCATAAATTAAGTAGCGGAAGTTGTATAATTTATTAGAAAGTTAGAAGTCAAAGAATAGGAGAAATCCAGCAGGAGGAAACTACAAACTATCCTTGCCTATAAGGTATAATAAATGATAGACTACTAATGAGCAAAAGAAATCCTTGATAATTCTTTGGTTCTCTCATATGAATACTGCTATTGTATTTTCAATATACGAGTAGTATTTGATATTTACTGTGCTGTGGGGAATGGACTAGATTGCTAGGGCAAAGCTTATCTCAGTGTTGCTGGATTTGATTACTCTTAAACAATAGGTAATTAAGTATGTGAGAGGCAACATGTTAGTCTAAAATATACATAGAATAATTTATAAATAAAAATCCAAATGCTCCTATATCACAGTTAGCAAATAGACCAGCCCAAGAGATTTCTCTTCCTCTACTTCTTCAAAGGCCACCATATAGTAGTATCGAAATATCCTTCAGTGGTGCAGTCTACTGTTGCAAATCTCTCTCTCTAAAAACATGTTCTGCCTTATAATTTATTTTTTCTTACACCAAGTAATACAAATAGTCATATTTGGTGTGAAAGTTTTTCGTTAACAATTCTATGTGATGCAGTAATCACTGGGCAACAGAAGGAAATATGCAGTGCACACCTTCTCAGACCCAAAAGGAAATTGCTGTGAGATGCTAAGGAAAATTGCAAATTATGGTACCATATGCTTAGTTCAATAACAACAACTCAAGATTTTTCCAAGGGGGAAACATTTAATTCTGCTTGAATGAATTCAAAGTCTTTCCCAAGAATTGGTTTTGCAGGTGAACTAGACATTTTCTAAATACAAAGGCGGAAGGATTTCAGCAGAAGGAAACTATTAGCTACAAAGGAAGTTAGAATACACTTCCATCTGACAAGCTGGAGTTATTGAGTGGGTAACATTAAGGGATTAAGAGGAAATTTCGTGCTGCTGATACTAGCATTCCACTTATTTTTAATTAAAGCCTCTAACTGATTGCATTTATTACAAAGGAAAACAAATCTCTGACAAACCAATTATTTGTGCAACTACCTTTTCTCTTTATTTCCTATCCACTGAATTGGAGCTACTTCATGCTTCATAGCTTCACAGATCTCCATGGCATCTCTATTGTGTGCTAAAAATGCCTCAAGGCATTTCCCTGTCCACAGCTTGCCTTGTGCTTCCTTTGTTTCATATGTAACAGTTTTATATGCAGTCTCTTGTTTAAACTCAGAATAAGCTATATTATCTTCAGTTTAAGTATCTCACTCTTCATTTCCTTTCATTTTTTCTTTCCTTAACTTCCTTTTGTTTGATTGACAGCCTTGGGACAACATGTGTTTTTCTTCTCTTTTATCAATTGTGCCCTTGTGGGATATTCTGTCAAGATTTTAATCTCATTAGCAGGATTTTGGAGATAAGGCAAATAACAATGGTTTCAGACATCACCCATTACTATTTTAATGTCTACATCTTAACTAGAGGGACCTCTCTCACATACTTTATTATTTATTGTTTAAGATTTATCTAATCAAACAAGACAGAGATAAGCTTAGCCCTAGCAATCTATTTTATTCTCACATAAAAATCTGAACAAACCCAGAATATAATCATGTATTAGATTATATATTTATAATTTCTAATTAATTAAAAGCAGTACTTCATAGAATTGAATATTTCCTCATGTTAGTATGTGCAGAATACTAATTCATTTATCTTAGTTGGAAGACAAATTTTCAATGATAAATAGTAAGTATGCTAGTATTTGGCCTTGAATCTTTTAAACGATTTTTCTAAATGCTTCTTCAATGTTACTATGTTTCTGCACTGTTTATGAGATATGTGCCAGCTTTAAAAGTACACCAGCCATAACTTGCTGTTTTATTAACAGCAAGATAGTGCATTAAATAAATACTATTAGCTGTAAAGTTGTAGCTCATATGTTAGCATCAGGTATTTGCATAAGACATCTTGAAAACCTCCATAGTCCATGACATCTTTTCTCCTGGCTTGCAAACACTGTGAATTCTTCCAACATCTCCCCCCCCCCATTTTTTTTTACTATGCATGAGTGTACATTTCAGTCAATCCAAGATCTCAATAGGACAGACATAGAAAATAGTGTTAACTCTCCTCCAGAACTTCAGACTAGTCTTGTGAGGCCATGTTATAGGGATATTCAGAATCCAGGGTATTTTTATCATGATGGCAATTACAATATGTCTTCTCTTGGTGTCACTTTTAGAAGTGCAAAAAACTTTTTTGAGTACAACTTTTCAATTCCCTGGGGAGCAAACTAGGGTTCTCCGAAGGAACTGCTGTCGATGGGTCTCTATTCCATAATGACCCTGAACAAGAGTGCATAGTTCCAAAGCTGAGACAGTCCTCTGGGCACCTGGCTGGAGGAGATAACAGGGCCAGAGCTTAGCTTGTGTCTGAATTTCTTCCAGTTCTCACTAAATATAATGGAACTAACATAGCAGCCAATCAAAAGTTAACTAATATCAATGCTTTGTCCACCACCAATTATATTAAAAGTTACGTAATTTTTTTTCTGGAAAATTCTCCTACCCCTGAATAAAAGGGGTCTGCAAGACCCTCAGGTCTTCACCATTTTGATTCACGCACTGGCGTCTCTGAAGAATAAGCTCTCAATACCTTTGCATACTACTTAAGTCTGAGGTTTGTCTTGGATCCTAACAACTTCTTGAATGAAATATCAAGTAATAAATTGCCTCTTTTAGGAAAACACAATGGATATATAGTAAAGGTAATAACTAGAACACTGAGAACTTGAACATTAAACCATCACAAACACACTTACATTTAGACAAAGTATTGTGACTAACCAAAGTATTAAACACATGGAGAAAAAAACGTGTTCTGTGCTACCTTAAATGCTGCTTTCCTAAAATAACAAAAAAAAGTTTAATTAGAGAAATTAGTGGGGTTTAACCAAAGTATCAGTAATAGGTCAGCAAAGGGTGACAGAAACACTGTAGTTAACTTCTTCCTAAAGAATGGTGGGGTCTAAAATTTAACTAATGATTCAGGAAAGTGCAGTTTTAATTCAATTTAAACATAAATGGAATAAACTTTATAGGGAATAACTTCTTTCTGTCTTTCATTCTTCTTCTTGCTTCTGCAGTATGGATTCCTGGGTGTCATGGTTGAAGTATGTCTTACAGATTGGCCTCATCCTGCTGTGTGGAGTCCAATTGATAGCATCCTTAATTACAAGCTATATGAGATAGATTGGACAGATTGGGCTGCAGCATGTCAGCCAAATTAATCATAGTAGCTAATGGAGCAGTGAGCACACAAGGGAATCCAAAAAATATAGACAGAAGGGTCAGAAAATATTGGTAAGAATATTCTCCATATGTATCTCCCATTTCTGCTCATCTTTTGAACAGTAGTATTGCCTACCTTTTGTCCTGGGCTCTTTTAAAATGAATGATCATATTGTATAGTATTTTTGAGACAAAAAAGTATCCATGGAAAAAGAGATAGGCATGTATACAGTGTGTGAAAATGTTATTAACTGTCTCCTTAAAGGTGGGGAAAGAGGGATATGCTTACCTCCTTAAAAAAAAAACTATGCTGTTTCAGAGTTCATCAATGGTCTCTAATATTATTCACCAGTTTCTGTTCAAGTGGTGTTTTCAAGTCCTCTTTAAGAATTAGAAATCAGGAATTTAGACATAAAGGATGATTTTTCAGGCACAGGAAACACTGGAAATACATACATACATACATACATACATACATACATACATACATACATACGTACATACATACATACATACATACATGTATATGTATGTATGTATCAGAAATTTAGAAAAAAAAGATGAAGTGTTCCATGTAACTAAAAATTCAACCATTTTTGTCTAAATTTTTGATATCTTATTCCTATGTTTTATTATCCTTTTGTATCCTTCAGTATCCTGTTTCTTCTGAAAGCATCAACAAGTCTATGAAAGGCTCATGTACTATATGTATGTAGAAAAAATCCTTCTGTTTTTTTTTTTTATCCAAATATAAAATCCAAAAACAAACCTTCCTCCAGATCTTCATTCTGTTTACTGTTTTTTCTTTTTGCCACTATTTCCTATTTCAAATCTCTACATTATCTCTAAATGCTACTGAAATTATTTCATACTTAATTTTTATGGGCTTTTTATACTCATTTTCTTATACTCATTTTAAATAATATTTTTATATTCTTCTCTGATATATTCCATCCTGAATTGAGTTTCCTCTCACTCTGCTCCCCCTACCTTACCCCTGCTTCACTCATCTCCCCTCTGTCTCTAGATATATCTCCCTTCTGTCCTTCAGAAAGAAATAGGCCTTCCAGAGATATCAATTAAAGATGAAATAACAACGTACAATAAGACTAGATACATATCATCACTTCAAGGCTGCACAAGACAACCCATTTGGAGAAAAAAAGGGTCCCAGAAGTAGGCCAACTAGTAAAGCACAGTCCCTCCTCACCCACTGTAACAATTTCTGCAGGGATATAAAGATATCTCTATCTATCTATCTATCTATCTATCTATCTATCTATCTATCTATCTACCTACCTACCTATCTATCTATCTATCTATCTATCTATCTATCTATCTATCTATCTATCTATCATATATTATTATATCTTATTATATCTATCTATCTAAATATTATATTATATCTAGCTTATATCTATCTATCTATCATCTATCTATCTATCTATCTATCTATCTATCTATCTATAATATATATTATTATTATATCTTATTATATCTATCCTTTTTAATATTATATCTAGCTTATTCTATCTATCTATCTATCTATCTATCTATCTATCTATCTATCTATCTATCTATCATCTATCTATCTATCTATCTATCTATCTATCTATCTATCTATCTTCGATTTTGCTGAAGGGACCCTGATATAGCTGTCTCCTGTGAGGCTTTTCCAGTGCTGGCAAATACAGAAATGGATGCTCACAGTCATCTATTGGATGGAACACAGGGCTCCCAATATAGGAGCTAGAGAAAGTACCCAAGAGCTGAAGGGGTCTGCAACCCTGTAGGTGGAACAATATGAACTAATCAGTACCCCCAGAGCTTGTGTCTCTAGCTGCATATGTAGCAGAAGATGGCCTAGTTGGCCATCATTGGTAAGAGAGGCCCCTTGGTCTTACAAACTTTATATGCCTCAGTAGAGGGGAACTCCAGGGCCAAGAAATGGGAGTAATTGGGTAGGGGACCAGGGTGGGGGAAGGGTATAGGGGACTTTTGGGATAGCATTTGAAATGTAAATAAAGAAAATATCTAATAAAAAAGAAGACCTAGGACTGACCCCTACAGGCTCCCTGATCTCTTAAAGTCTCTTCTTAGTACACCTCCATTGACTCTGTGCACCCTGTTTTCCCAGTGTGTCCCTCTGGTTCCTCTAATCAATAATATGGTTTCCAAACTGGTCACTATATTCTGATTTCCTGTCCTTCCACTGCTCTATTTTTTACTTAGATCATAGCACTCCTACTCCACTATCACCTATTCTGAGCCTTTACTAAGATATGTGTCATTGTTCTCTCCATGCTATTCCACAGCAACATAAACATATAAATATGGTCTTGAGTACAAAATGGTTCTTTCCTTCCCAGGATTTGGCATGTGGTTGTAATATATTTGTTAGCAAAGAATTCTGCATTCTCCTGAAAGGCTTGTTCTATTCATCATCTAGATAGGTTATTATATCCTTAGCAAGCTCAATTAATGAACAAACATTACCAATTTGGAAAAACCCCAGTTTTGCAATGCTCAAGTACATAACATTTTGTTCTTATTTACTTGATAATATTTATAATAATAATATTTCAGTCATTAACCTACATATTAATTCTCTCACCTAATTAAAAGGTAAGCAGTGTGACAGTAAGATCTTTATTAAAAACTCCAGGGTTTATCTATGCAAATTGGCATATAATAGCCTGGATTTATTCCTTCATTTTCAATCCCTAAAAGATTTCTCTGGTGAAGTCTTAAATACAATAGGTAAGAACATTACCTATTTTCAGATTGGGTTATTAAAGGATTCTATGAAACATGGATTCTGATTTGTTCATATTTAATTTTTACTGATATTTATAGAAAAAGAAAAAAATCTGGACAGAGTGACAACAGCATTTCAAACATAAAAGACATAAAGGACAAGTTAGGAAATTATCTTGTGAACCCCAAGGGAACAGACACTTTTTGCAGGAGACTTCTAATGCAAATTGTATTTGTCTCTTCTAACATATAGAACTTTTTTTCCCAACTTTTATTAGATATTTTCTTCATTTACATTTCAAGTGTTATCCAGAAAGTGCCCTAAACCCTCCCCCCTCCCGGCCCTACGCCCCTACCCATCCGCTCCCACTTCCTAGCCCTGGCCTTCCTCTGTATTGGGGCATATAAAGTCTGCATGTCCAAGGGGCCTCTCTTCCCACTGATGGCCAACTAGGCCATCCTCTTCTATATATGCATCTAGAGACATGAGCTCAGGGGGTACTAGTTAGTTCATGGTTATTCTTCCACCTAGAGGGTTGAAGACCCCTTCAGCATCTTGGGTACTTTCTCTAGCTCCTTCTTCCTTGGGAACCCTGTGTAACATCTAATAGCTGACTGTGAGCTTCCACCTCCATGTTCTGGTATAGTTTCCCCCGAGACAGCTATATCCGGGCACTTTCAGCACCATCTTGCTGGCATATGCTATATTGTCTATGTTTGGTGGCTGATTGTGGGATGGATACCTGGCAGCTGCAGTCCTTGGGTTCATCCTTTGGATTCAGCTTCACACATGATCTCTTTAACTCTTTCAATGTGTGCTTTGTTCTTATTTCTAGGAAGGGGTGACATGTCCACATTTTGATCTTCCATCTTCTTGAATATCATGTGTTTAGTAAATTGTATCTTGGGTAGTCTAGGTTTCTGGGCTAATATCCACGTATCAGTGAATACATGTTCTGTGAGTTCTTTTGTGAATGGGTTACTTCACTCAGGATGATGGCCTCCAGATCCATCCATTTGCCTAGGAATTTTATATATTTATTGTTTTTAATAGCTAAGTAGTACTCCATTGTGTAAATATACCAAATTTTTTGTATCCATTCCTCTGTTGAGGGACATCTGGGTTCTTTCCAGTTTCTGGCTATTATGAATAAGGCTGCTATGAATATAGTGGAACATGTGTCCTTGTTACCGGATGGAATATCTTCTGGATATATGCCCAGTAGAGGTATTGTAGGATCTTCTGGTAGTACTATGTCCAATTTTCTGAGGAACCGCCAGAATGATTTCCAGAGTGGTTGAACCAGCTTGCATTCCCACCAACAATGGAGGAGTGTTCCCCTTTCTCCACATCCACACCAGCATCTGCTGTCACCTGAATTTTTGATCTTAGCCATTCTTACTGGTGTGAGGTGGAATATCAGGGTTGTTTTGATCTGCATTTCCCTGATGATTAAGGATGTTGAACATTTTTTCAAGTGCTTCTCAGCCATTCGGTATTCCTCAGTTGAGAATTCTTTAACTCTGTGCCCCACTTTTTAGGGGATATTTGATTTTTTGGTGTCCACCTTCTTGAGTTCTTTATATATATTGGATATCAGTCCGCTATCTGATTTAGGATTGGTAAAGATCCTTTCCCAATTGGTTGGTGGCCCTTTTGTCCTGTTGACAGTATCTTTTGTCTTACAGAAGCTTTGCAACTTTATGAGGTCCCATTTGTCAATTCTTGATCTTACAGCACAAGCCTTTGCTATTTTGTTCAGGAATTTTCCCCAGTGCCCATATCATCGAGGCTTTTCCCCACTTTCTCTTCTATAAGTTTCAGTGTCTCTGGCTTTATGTGGAGGTCCTTCAACCACTTAGACTTGACCTTAGTGCAAGGAGATAAGAACTAACATAAAGAACTTAAACGTGAGTTTTAGCTGTTTTTTATAACACACTAAGCAAGCCTGTTGTGTAAATATATCATCTGAATTGAAATTTCCTGCTTGGGAAGAAGAGGGACTCAAAAGTAAGAAGCTTTACAAGGCTCAGAACTTTTATGAAAGGTACAGTATTCTCAAGGCTCCTCCTGGAAGCTACACAAACAGTAGCAATTGCATAGAAGAGATACCCTGAACAGGTAACAGGGAGCTACAGTGATGTAGATTTCACCAGCAGCTCCTCTTTCTGTGTAAAGTTCTTCCTACTACAGTTTCCTTTGAGTCACCCATCCCTGGGTAAGAAATCATTCATCTCTGTTCCGGACAATAACCATAGTGAAGTCATGAGTTATTATTAAGCTTAAATAGAATTGTTTCTTTGGTTGGTCATTAATGCCTTTTTGGTGTGAGTAGATGGTTAGACACATTTCCCCCAGGCAACCTTCCAAGAAGATTTGTACCCTAACAGGAAACAAGAACGATGGCACAAGCATTGAGGAAAAGCAGTCACGTGGTAGGTACAATATGCAACACACAAAACTAAGACTAGGCTATGAACTGAGCATTTGTGGTGACAACACCGACCTTGCTATCTTGTCCTGTGTGATACATTGATACAGGATGAAAATCTTCATGGTAATCATGGTGTTTGTATGATTCCTAGACTGGTTGATAGGTTATACAACCAAGGCTGACCCTCATAACAGTGACAGATTCTTGATAGCATCCCAGGGTGTCTGTTTCTTTCTATGCAGTATAGGACTTCAAGCTTAATAGTTGACTAGAATTTGCTAATGAAGTGAAGGTATGGCCCCATATTACTGATATACTAGAGAATATGTTATAACTCATCAAATTGATTATCACCCATCATATTGGTTGATAAATAATGTGTATAATCAGTTTTATGGCTTTTAGGGGAAGGACTATAGACATGCAATAAAGACTTATCTATCTTGCCTAAAAATCTTTGCCTGTAAAAGTCAAGGTTTATAATGGAAAAGGTATATACCAATTCTATCCTCATCATGATCCTATAATTTAGCATGAAAAGTATGAAAAGGAAGGAGGAGATGGGACAATTGACTTGCTGTTTATTGCAGAAACAGGATGCAAAAGTTTGAGTTTTAGTCTTCAATAATTTCTACAAAGGCTTTCTTGAAATCCAAAATCTTGGATCTCATGGTAAGAATCAGATTGTGAGGATGTAGAAAATATGGATAAAGTAATAGACAACTCTTAAAGTCATTCTTTAATACAGGAAGAGGGGAAATGCATCATTGGTCTTTGTAATAATGGTCCAGAATAAGACAGTATGACAGCTAGGGATTCTTTGCTTCTGGGCTGCAAGAGTAACTTGTAAATAAACAATGAAAGACCCAATCATAGCTTGTATGAACATTGGCCATGGGGACAGCTAGTATGAATCTGAGTGCAGAGGGAGTAGAGACTTACTAATATAACTACTTTTGAGATTAAGAAGAAAAACCAAACCTGTAGAACTGCAACCATAGGCTTGGGATTTGTCTCTGGTGGACAGTGCCATTCAAGGCATTTGAAATGATAAACTATTCTTTTGCTGAGGTACTCACAAATATCAGGGGCTAAATAAAATGTAAAAGGATGAGCATTGTTGAGATAAATGGACATTGGGGAGGCAGGACTTAAGACCCACTTCACTGGGTTTGATATGAATATTTTAATAGAAGAGGAGAAGTAAGTAAACTCATCATCACCACACCTCTAGAGTGGGTGGTGCTTTATGGACTTCCATAGTGTGGCATCCTGAGGCTCATAGAGCCATTCCAAATGTTCCTAAGAGGACTGTTTTTATTCAAACCACTGTAAGAGCTATCTTCTCACTGGGCTTTAAGCCAGAACAAATAATCCAAAGTGGATGGACAGAGACCACTGAAGGTGGACAGGTGGACACTGGCCCCACAGCAGGACTGGTAGCCCAGGTTAAAGGGGTAGACAAATAACACATAATAAATGTAGTATAAAGGGCTAGATGGGCTAATGCCCACTACGTACTGAATATTACTCTTTTAATAAAACAATTGATACAAGTGATAGTACCCTGATGTACTTGGTTTTGTTAACCTGCATTTTGGTATACCCTTCTACATCTAGGATCAATGAACATTTTCTTGGAGCATTTAAGAGTACTAATTGCAAGAGTTAAATAGTTTAAATGAAGGAACTTGTGTGGATTGGAATGTGAATTCCAAATATATATAAGGTTTTGTTTGATGGAAATCTTAGGACCAGTGTCACCTTAGCTCTCAAAGAATTGTTAGACAGGAAGGCCCACTGTAAGGGCCAAGTCCACGTAAAAACAACCACTACTGTTGGTTGGTAGTCAGATCTACATGTTTAGATATGAGTGTTGAATACGTCATATACTGTCTATTCTAGGGAGGGTGAAATGTTTCTGGAAGTCAGCTAAAGCTCTTTCCATAGTGGATTGCTTTCAAAGTACCAAAAGATGCCACATGTGTCATGCTTACATATATGTGTTATACTACTAACACGTCAGGGAAGATATGCCTAGTAAAATTGTGATGCTAATATTTTTGGGGCAACCAACTTTTTTGGGATAGCATTTAAGATCCAGTGTATCAGACTGGGACATTATTAATAATGTAAGATAAAAACCTGTATCTGTTTAGTATCTAGGATTAACAACTGATTTTTTTTTCTTACAGGGAGGTGAGGAGTTGCTCCAATCAATTGCTAAACAATTGTGTCTACGCTGAAAGGTTTTGGACACTGGCATCCTGCAAGCTTTGTCATAGAAGTGACTCTGTGTTTGTTTCCCAGTGGATAAGTTACTGCAGAGATTCATAACTGGTCAGGATCTTTCCAGAAGTGATTGTTGCTATGGTATGCATCCCAGTGCTCAGAAAGCACATAAAAATGCAAGATTCATCAGGTCCCTCATCTCATATAATATGTGAGTAATACCAGTTGTTATGAGAAGGACTTATACAGTGCTCCAGCAGTTTAGCTTTCTTTAGTGACTTCCATTTTAAGAGAGATGTGGCTTCTTTTTAGTACAGCCACCTTTGAATTATTTGTCATTTTTGTAAATGACTGCTCATCCACATAACCTCAATAAAATCACTTGCTCACTAATCTAGAACTAGGTAGAATATGTTCTTCTTTCTGTCATATTCTCCCTGAATTAAAAAAAAAAAAGTGTCCACATCTCCCCAGCAAAGGTTACATGATACAGTATTTAAAATCGACATCACTAGTGTGTTACAATGTAATATATACTAAATTTATATTCATTAAACAGAAGTATCCAAAAATCATCGCAAACTAATAGTTAATGTGCATTGCAGTGTTCACAGTTAACCTTAAAGGAATCACCTCACTCTGCATGCATCAGAGCTGAATATAAGACCAGCTCTTATCATTCAAACAAAAAATGCCACAGAGGCAACTTTGCGCAAAAGATACACACACACAAACACATGGAAGATGAATGATGTACTTGGTGTTGCTGACAATACCAAAGATGAAGTCTATGAGATAGCACAGCTCTTGATAAACGACGACACGGTTTGTCCATTGGGGGTTTTGAATGATGAAGTGTACAGACAGTGATATCAGAGTATTTACTTTAGCTAAGGGATTTTATAGAATACACATAAATATTATCAGAAAACAACTGTGTGGAGCTAAGATGAGCAGAATATTAAGAAGGACACCTACTTCAGATAGATGGTATTAAAGGTAATATTTATATATTTCTATTTTTTTTATTATTTTTAGGAATGTAGTGTGTGCTAGGTCAGCAAATAAACCTGTTCTACAACCAGCTTTCACTTAAAACTCCTTCTCCATTCTTATGCTTAAAATTGTCCAGTGCCCTGTACCATGGCTAAAATCAACCAAGGGTATTATTCCTTTTCGTTGTTTCTATGGTAAAAACTCAAAAGAAAATGTTTTAAATCTAATAATCCTTCTTTGGGGTCATAGTTTTATATTTTTCAGTCTATCATCCTGATTTTATTGTTTGTTTTGTTTCCTTTTTTCTTATTTATTTATTTATTTGTTTATTTATTTAACTTTTTCAGAAATGCCATTTTTTATTACTTTCAAATGGGCATAGGAAATATGCTAGGCTAACAAAATGTTATTTGGTTTGTTTTCTGACCATGACAAAGTAGAAATATTATTAAATAGGTTATATTATTAAATAGGAAATATTATTAAAAGGATTCCTGGGAGCAGAAACAATGTGTAAGTCACCTTCCCTAATGTCAGCATTTTCTTCACCCTCAGATCCCAGGTCATGAAATTATAGTTTTAGTTAGTCCACCCTTTACAAGACCCTCCTGACACACATAGATAAAACCTAGAGTTTTCTATCTCTCAAGGAACTCTGCCCACATGTGTTGTCAGCCAACAGCAATGAGAGCATTATTCTGAGACATCAGGTTCTGAGATAGAAGAGACCTTCCTTTGAGATCTTGACAATGTATTTGTCCACCTTTTCTTCTGTAAACAATAGCATCAGAGTAAGATATGCTACTTAAAATTTGTCAGATTGCCCAATAGAAGTTTATCAAAAGACTTTTTGATATATGAGTCACTCTGCCACCNACCATGGCTCACACCCAATTAATCTAAACATGGTCAGCCTATTGGAATACAACATATATTACTTCATATGAGAGCAAATTACTCTCAAAGAGTAAACTATTTTCTAGGTTTCAATAAATAATTTATCATTTTCTCTGAGATATTTTGCTTGAGAGATAAATTTTAAAAAGATATTTGAGGCAATGGAGTAGAAAGACACACAAACATCAATATAATTGAGAAGTGCTGCATTCTTTATATTCAGCAGATTCTTCTTGAATATATGCAGGGAAGTACAATTGACTCAACAAATTAAAAAGAAATTAACACAAGCACCAGGTAGAAGATACAAGACAATAAAAAGCAGAGAATCAGAATTTAAAAGACTTGCTCATATATTGAAATAATACTGTAACGCAAATATAGTGATGTTGTGAAAAAACTCCAAGTTCTATCACTTAATATTTAGCAAACTACAAAAATTTATTTTATTTGTGTGTTATCTGTGAAATAATTTATACCTTTTTCTATTTTCATTCCAATCCCAAAGAACAACTCACTGCTCCTAGATATTTCAATATTTTCTATAATTTACTAGATGGCAAAGTTAAAACCCATAACTTTTTCTACCTAAGATATTGACCAATAATTTCTTAACAATAAATCCTGTGCTTTACAAATGCTCTATTTATCTAATACTCTATTTTTCAAACACCCTGGTTTCAGAAAATCATTACACTTTTTACTTATTGAAGGTTTTCAATACTACAGTCTTGAATAGGACATATATTAATCTAATTAATTATAATTTTGAATAATATATAATAATTAATTATATAATAATTAAACCAATATTAATATATATTAAATATTTATTGGAATAAACAACATAACAAATTTATGTTAAATACAAATATCACCTATTATAAGAAAAGGACCTTCATTTCCACCTCATATTTGAAAAAAACTTTATGACTATATTTCTGCAGGGAAGTCCCATAGAATTCATTATATTGCTAGATGTTGCTCTATGATGCTTAGACACATAAACAGCTAGCAAGCACTGTTTTCAAATTGTTGTGAATTTTCTTCTTAAATTCAATGCCCAAATAAGACAATTTTTTAAAACATATTTTTCATTTTTGAGAATTTGTCACATGATTACTTAATTTCTATCCTCACTCTATCCACCCCCAACTCCTACTGTGTTCTCTCAAGTTAATGCCTTTTTCTTCTTTATTATTTTCATGGGTACATAATTCAAGTATGTATATGAATACAACCTGCTGAGTTCATTTAATGATTCTCATGTGCATCTATGTTAAAAAGCTGACAGGGTTCCCAAGGAAGGAGGTAGAGAAAGTACCCAAGGAGCTGAAGGGGTCTTCAACCCTATAGGTGGAAGAATAACCATGAACTAACTAATACCCTCTGAGNTATTATTTTCATGGGTACATAATTCAAGTATGTATATGAATACAACCTGCTGAGTTCATTTAATGATTCTCATGTGCATCTATGTTAAAAAGCTGACAGGGTTCCCAAGGAAGGAGGTAGAGAAAGTACCCAAGGAGCTGAAGGGGTCTTCAACCCTATAGGTGGAAGAATAACCATGAACTAACTAATACCCTCTGAGTTCATGTCTATAGCTGCATATATAGAAGAAGATGGCCTAGTTGGCCATCATTGGGAAGAGAGGCCCCTTGGTCATGCAGACTTTATATGCCCCAATACAGGGGAATGCCAGGGCCAAGATGTGGGAGCGGGTGGGTAGGAGAGCAGGGCTGGGAGGGGGGAGGGTATAGGAAACTTTATGGATAACACTTGAAATGTAAATGAAGAAAATATCTAATAAAAGTTGGAAAAAAAAAAGAATCCTGAAAAAAAAAATAAAAAGCTGAATGTCTGGGACAGTATCCAATGGGGGTGGGGGGGAGTCCTAGTAGCAGACTGATTCTCCAACTACCAGTTATTAAGTAACTGTAGGTCTTTCTGATGGCTAGCCTTGGTTGTAACTTGACTATATCCAGAGTGAAAAATCCTGAATTGGAGTGCCTACCTGTGAGATATTTTCTGCTTGGTTTGAAGTGTGTAAAGCTACTTCTAATCGGTATTTTCAAGGTAGGAAGTCACACTGTGCATCTGAACCTTGGGCCAGGAAGACTTAGGCCTCTGATCTGGATCTTGAGATCGAAATACACACCTTTAATCTGAGACGCCGATTCCTGTGAGACTGAGAAACTACAAGATTCTTGGACTTTCCATTCAAAGCCATGCCATGGTTGGATTAGTTGGAGTGCAGCCTTAAGTCATTTTAATATTTTTCAGAGAGAGAGAGAGTGAGAGAGAGAGAGAGAGAGAGAGAGAGAGAGAGAGAGAGAGAGAGAGAGAGATTTTCATTCCATATAAGTTCTAAGACTCTAGAGAACCTTATACAGTCTTTATCAAGGAAAGGACCTTGTGCAATTTTCCCCATCCATGTAGGCATGCATCAGGCTGTATCACTGTTAAAGCCTTATTTATGTGGCCATTTGTTAATATTTTATTGATGAGCTTATAAGACAGTGTATGTGATACATATCCTCATCCTCTGGCTCTTATCTTTCTGGACACTCTTACATAATATACCCTTAGTCTTAGGTATAATCATAATGTTGTAGACATATTAATTGAGTCTATTATTCTTTGAATTTTGATCAGTTCTAAGTTTCTGTGATGGTCTCTCTCTGCTGCAAAAATAATCATTTTGTTTTTATTAAATAAAGAGTGAGATTTACACTTACTTTGATATAAGGATAGTACTTAGGATGTAAATTGAAAGTATACTGGTTTAGGAATGCCACAGGAAACATTCATGCAGCATCCATGACCTCATTAGTTAGGGTAGTTATCTAGATATGGAGTGCCAGTTACAAATTTCCCTCTATTGTGTGGGCCTTAAGTCCACTTAAATAACTGTTGACTAACCCTGATATATAAGAACCACGACTTTGCCAGGCTCATCATTGTATTGGTTCATAGGCATTGGAACTGGGTAGGACTTTTGTTTTTCTCCCTCAGCATCTTCCATTAGCAACTTCAAATGTTATAAGAGAAATATTATGGGTAATTCCTTAATGCCCTGTCCCCAAATTATGTGATACCTTCAGCAACTGGGTCTTTTCCAGCAAATTTTGTGAGACAACCACAGAAAATCACACTAGACTATATCATTTGGATTTGCTTTGATTTCTATGTCCAGTGACCTGTAGGGAAATTTTTCATGTCTAGTACTAATATTATTTAGATAATCTATGTCTTTTATATGGAGAACATTATCACTATTAATATTGTATCTTTGTTTAATTTATTTATATATGTATACACATTGTTGGTCTTACTCCCCAGATAGAAAGGTATCCTAAGACTCAGAAGCCCAGGTACCATACAGCTGAAGTGAAAAGATGGCCCAGTGGAAGGCCATCATGAGACATAAGGGTCCAGGGACCACACAGCTCTGAGATGAGGCAGTGTCCTAATGGAAAGCTATTCTGAGACCCGGGAGTCATCAAACCACATATGTCTGAGAGGAAGCCTCCTCAGCATAGACATTACAGCTCCCAGGGGAGGGTATGTCTAGCTGAGCTGAGGAACTTATTAGCCTCAGCTCTGCTCCTTCTCTTTGCTTCTTCCTGTCTTCTCTTCATTGCTTCCCAGTTTCTTCTGATGAGAGTCATAGGAGGCAACAAATCTCATGAAAGGTATTTATTGGAAACTCTAGGGAGAGATGAGTTGAATCCAGGAATGGCTTTCCTCTGCTCCTGTAAATAGACAGCAGAAAATTGGATAAAGAGCAGAATTTATGTGGTATGTCTTGGGGGAGGGGTGACTTTCTAGGGGAGAGATTTCCCTAGTGAGGACTGGTGGGACCTCAAATCCTGAGTTTGTTGGAGCTCAGGGATTTATGGGGTTACCTATTCAGGGATGTTTTTGACTTTTGTTCAGACACATTCACTTAAAATTACCATAATCTGTAGATGGTTCTGTTGAGGGGCTGAAGATGATCTATGTGACAGTGTGGCAGTTACAATGGCTGGAAACCCTTTATGACAGTTTAAAAGGTCTCAGGGAGGGGCTTAGCTGCTGGGGCTCCTCAATCAGAGTCTAGCCACTTCCCTGCCCTGAGTGTTTAAAAGGATTACAGAGTTTACAAAGGGATTCTGAAACAGGAAAGCTTTTTTGCCACTTTAGTAGTATAAGTGTCTAACAATATTCTCCACAACGTTTTGTAAGATCTTCTTGCTGAATATAATACTTCATTATACATGGAGAAATCAAGCTGGTGCCCAACTAGAATTTTCATCTGTGTTTACTAATGCTTATAATGCTAGAACCAGCATTGTTATTTCTGCAGTATAAACACCAAACAGTAAGGAAAGACCATATTGTTTTAGGGTTATTAGGAAATAATTTTTATCCTTTGAAACACTAAAGATGATTCGTTAACTCCTAGGGACAGTGGACTATGTTTTGGGAGTTAATCCACTAAAGCAGGGTAAAATTCATTTTACCTATTGCTTTTGGTTTGCTCTAAGCTGGCACTTTGTGGTTGCCTTTTCTATAGTGTAAATTAATCTATATTCACTTTTTTTTCCTTTAATTTTTGCTATGGAAATAAATTGTAATCTCGCCAAATCAATAGTTCCCCAGAATGGGTTCTGAGATACTGCTTCAAGAGATCTCTAAAGTAATACAAGGTCATATAGACGGTCTCTAATGCGGTAAGACTGGCAGTCTCTGAAAGAAGAGATTAGACAGAGAAGACCTTGCAAAAGGTCAACCAAGATCAGCTCCCTGAGGATGAAGCCTACCCTGTCCATATACTGAAATTGTAGGTTCTAGAATTCAGGAAGCAATCACTACTGTGTAAACCTGTGTCGTGTGGTCTTTGCTCCTGGTGTTCGTAGCACAGCGATGCTCTGATATTCTCCCTTAATCATGTCTTTCCTATATAGCTCTGACAATACAAGAAAATTACAAAAATTAGTATTACAGTATGGAATAGTTTGTGGATTGTAATGAATCATACCTTGGATATCATTTAACTTGGCCTATGAAGTATTCATTTATATAATTGGTGGAGATTTTTTTTTTAATAAGAAATCTTTCAACATTTCTTTCTACATGATGTGATTGTTTTTCATGAATATTTACATAATGTTTGAAACATCTATATTTTCCTAAAATTGGAATAATTTATTATTATGTGCAGAAGTACTTTCTTTGGGGACCAAAATCTACCCAAATGCAAACAAGCCAGATTTAAAGGGACTTCTGAATATAAGACATGTTAAGGCACCTCACTTTAAGTGTTTCATGAAGGTATTTCCTGTTAGAAAAACACATACATTCAGCTGGAGAGATGCCTCGGGAGTTATAGTTTAGGCTCACAACCAAAAATGTAAGAAAAACACAAACTTCTAAAGAACAAAACTTAAGTTAGAGGACTCTAAGTAGATCATCTAGAGTCACACCTATTAAGTCTAAGCTGTGTATCCATTTTCACAGAAAATGTCTGTGTACACTTTATTATGTCCATTTCAAAATCCATGGAAAATCACAATGAGTGTAATGAGGAGAGCATAACTTTACTGTTTAGTAATATTTCAACTTGACATGCAAACTAGAGTTATCTGAAAAGAGGGAACTTCAACTGAGAAATGCCTCTATAAGATCCAACCATAAGGTATTTTCTTAATTAGTGATTGATGGGGGAGGGCCCAGGCCACTCTGGCTGGCTCTATTCCTAGGTTGGGTCCTAGTGTAAGGGTCCATGCTTCACAGAAGAATGACAGCCCGGACTCAAGACTCAAAGAATATATAAAGGCAAAGAGTGTTTTATTCTGCAAAAGTCCAGCATGCTGTGGTTTCACATTACCAAGATAGACAAGCAACTGAGCTTGCAGGCCTAATTTAAAGCACAATAGGGGATTCCATGGTAGGTGACATTTATATTCTCCATCTCTAGGGACTGTCCATTACCAGGGCATGGGGACTGGAAACTGTTGCTGAGGAAGCAGCTGAGGAAGTCTGGAAACTGCTGCTGACCCATTGTCCTTGCCTCAGTCTAGGTGGTGGGGCTGCTTCTGAGGCCAGGACTTGCCTGGAACTGCCCTGTCCAGAACTGCCAATTTGAAGCCTGTCACGGAGCAACCTAGCCTTCTCTCTAGGTTCTGTAAGAAAGCAGGCTGAACAAGCCGGGGAAAGGAAGCACTGAGAGATGTGATTCAGCACCCTCCATGACTTCTGTATCAGCTCTTGGATCAGGTTCCTCCCCTATTTGAATTTCTCTCCTGACTTCTTTTGATGATGAACTGCAATGTGGAAACACAAACCAAATAAACCCCCTTTACTCACCAACTTGCTTTTTGGCTATTGTGTTTCATCCCAGGAATAGAACCCCTAAGACAATGGCCTGTAACTAAAGTAATGCTAATGAGGATTTCTGTAGATACAATTAACACTATATTTTTTATTATGAATGCTATGTTTTTGATAGGAAACTCATTTATTTTTAATGCTTTTAATATTGTTTTGGAAACTTTTTAATGTAACACAAGGTTGAATTGGAAAGCATTCTGAGATAAAGTGCTCTTCCTTGAAGGAGGCAAAATGCTAGCTGTGACCACCTGATCTCATCATTTAGTGTCACTTATGGTATGAACTGTAGTTTAACTAATATGTTTCCTTATCTATATCTGGCAATAATAATTTATGAGTACAGCTGCTACTAGAAACTGGTGCAAAGTATATAAAACAAGCATATGCTTTAGAATTATCTACCAGCTATATGTCTATTATTTATATAATAGTATATATAAATATTCATAATTTTATTTTACCTAAAAGGTACTTGATTTCTATTTAGATATAAAATGAAATGCAAAAGATGAGGTTCAAGAGTACTTAGAATTATTTACATATTAGTTACATCATTAAGAATAAAATTGATTGACATCAAAATCCCCAGAACCCAACACACACATTTTGAAATATGTATAAGTATTATATAATATTAAAATATGTCTATTATGCCAATTTCTGGAAAATATATGAATTATTCATATTTTTTATAATTTTTATATTATTATCACATTCTGTGTTTTATCTGTAAAAATTTATGAAACAAAGGACTGATCACATTGGGATAGAGACATTTCATTAAATTTCAATTTTAATAAGATAATTTTCTTTATTAGATATCAGGAAATAATTGCATTTACTATGATAATCCATTCATTTTCATCAACCTAACAAGTTTATTAGAATTTTTCTACAATGGAGTTTAACTGTAATCAGGGGATCTATAGAAGTATAGTGCAATACTCTGTAAAGATACATGTCCAGTTTCCTTTGTTTCTTAAGAAAAGAGAGTAGTTAATAGGGGGAGGCTCACAGTCTCAGAGCATAACTAGACTCTGTGGCCAGCACTGCAGAGGCATGGAGGTGAAAGGCAGGCATGGCACTGGAGTGGTAGCTCAGACTGTATATAACTGCTCCTCTCATCTCTATCTGTTTGTCATTCTTTCACTCTCAGAAATGAATGAGCCTAAATCTGCTTTGTGAACTGTCTTTATGAGGTCAACTTTTTGATTATTGGGAGACATATATTTTGAGGAAATGTTTTGAAGATAGATCTCTATGTGATCCATGGCTAGAAGCCTCTCTGCCACCTTAGGGCACAATTCCTCCTTTTCTAGGATGTAGAGGAAAAGCTTCTCTATGTTCATGAATCAACACTGCAAGTAGCTGCCAAGGAAATAACAGATGCTCTCCATCTCTATTTGATAAGTTCCGACCTTCAGATCAAGGCTTTTGTCTCTTCTCAGATGTTCTGCCATGTGTTATAGCTGTCCCATGACACATTCTACAACGTCTGATTCTCTCTCCAGCAGCTCAGGTGCAAACTTTTCATTTTCCCAAGGGGTCTTGACAAAGGAGTGAAGTAGAGATTTCTGGTTTCTTTATGAATCAGTCATGTAATGTTATGCTGGGGCAGGCAGGTGAAAGGATGTTTTGCTGAAGCAGACACTGGTGAAAGAACATTTTACTGAAGCAGATACATCAGAGGATGCATGACATTTAGAATGCATATAAATATGACCCACAGACCATGCCGAGCTGTTTCTTCTGCAGCAGTCATGCAGGTCTTGGCAAATGTTTGTTAAGTATGTGTATGTTTATGCACATCTGCATACTTTAGTGTGAATATTGTTATAGATTGAAGAGAATATTACATGTGTAGGTTTGAACACATAAATAAATGTAATATACTGAGATGAAAGAGACTTCTTGTCTATAACAGACAGGCACTAACTTGAATGATTGGCATTTATAGGTATGTCCAATTAAAATCAACATTGCACCTCTTTTGAACTATCTTCTATGTGGAATAAAATTAGAGCACAGGATAGCACAGCATCTGGAATGTTCTCAGAAGGTTCTGTGATAGAAGATATAATAGAGCAAAACTCCAGAGTTCTTTTCAGATGGCAAAGGGGAGGAAAAAGAAATAAACCATTCAAAATTTATCTTCTTCTCGTGTGACTTGAAGACTCCATTGTATATATAATGTTTAATCTTTGGTAGTAACTGTCATCTCTGAGTTTACTGGCTCCATCTGCTCATCTAAGACTAGCCTTCAAGCTTCTAGCCTCTGTAGACTCTAATCTAGGCCTCTGAGACTTAATGCTTGAGAAGCTGACGCTTTGGATAGTTCTTTTTGTTTCCACATGGTTGATTTCACCCCTGAGTTTGATTATTTCCTGCTGTCTACTCCTCTTAGGTGAATTTGCTTCCATTTGTTCTAGAGCTTGCAGATGTGCTGCCAAGCTACTGGTGTACGCTCTCTCCATTTTTTTTTGGTAGGAACTCAGAGCTATGAATTTTGAAAAAGACAACAAGATAGACAAACCCTTGGCCAGACTCACTAGAGGGCACAGGGATAGCATCCAAATCAACAAAATCAGAAATGAAAAGGGAGACATAACAACAGATCCTGAGGAAATTCAAAACACCATCAGATCCTTCGACAAAAGGTTATATTTAAAAAAAAACTGGAAAATCTGGATGAAATGGATAACTTTCTAGACAGATACCAAGTTCGAAAGTTAAACCAGGATCCGATTAATGACCTAAACAACCCTATATCTCCTAAAGAAATAGAAGCAGTCATTAATAGTCTCCCAACCAAAAAAAGCCCAGGACCAGATGGGTTTAGTGCAGAGTTCTATCAGACCTTCAAAAAAGACCTAGTTCCAGTTCTTCTCAAAGTATTCAACAAAATAGAATCTGAAGGTACACTACCCAATTCATTCTATGAAGCCACAATTACTCTGCTACCTAAACCACATAAAGACACAACAAAGAGAGAGAACTTCAGACCAATTTCCCTTATGAATATCATGAATATCGACGCAAAAATACTCAACAAAATTCTTGCCAACCTAATCCAAGAACACATCAAAACGATCATCCATCATGACAAAGTAGGCTTCTTCCCAGGAATGCAGGGATGTTTTAATATACGGAAATCCATCAACGTAATACACTATATAAACAAACTCAAAGATAAAAACCACATGATCATCTCCTTAGATGCTGAGAAAGTATTTGACAAAATCCAACACCCATTCATGATAAAGGTCTTGGAAGGATCAGGAATTCAAGGCCCTTAACTAAACATGATAAAAGCAATCTACAGCAAACATCAAACGAAATGGAAAGAAACTGGAAGCAATCCCACTAAAATCAGGGACCAGACAAGGCTGCCCACTTTCTCCCTACCTATTCAATATAGTACTTGAAGTCCTAGCCAGAGCGATTCAATAACAAAAGGAGGTCAAGGGGATACAAATTGGAAAGGAAGAACTCAAATTATCGTTATTTGCAGATGATATGATAATATATATAAGTGACCCCCAAAACTCCACCAGAGAACTCCTAACCTGATAAACAGCTTTAGTGCAGTAGCTCGATATAGAATTAACTCAAACAAATTGATGTCCTTTCTCTATACAAAGGATGAACTGGCAGAGAAAGAGATCAGGGAAACATCACCCTTCACAATAGTCACTAACAATATAAAATATCTTGGAGTGACTCTTACGAAGGAAGTGAAAGATTTGTATGACAAGAACTTCAAGTCTCTGAAGAAAGAAATTGAGGAAGATCTCAGAAGATGGAAGGATCTCCCATGCTCATGGATTGGCAGAATCAATATAGTAAAAAATGGCTATCATGCCAAAAGCTATCTACAGATTCAATGCAATCCCCATCAAAATTCCAACTCAATTCTTCAAGGATATAGAAAAGACAATTAGCAAGTTCATCTGGAATGACAAAAAACTACACTAGCAAAAACTCTTCTCAACAATAAAAGAACCTCTGGTGGAATCACCATGCCTGACCTCAAGCTGTACTACAGAGCAATCGTTATAAAAACTGCATGGTACTGGTACAGCAACAGACAGGTAGATCATTGGAATAGGATCGAAGACCCAGAAATGAATCTACACACCTATGGTCACCTGATCTTTGAAAAGGGAGCTAAAACTATCCAGCAGAGAAAGGACAGCCTTTTCAACAAATGGTGCTGGCACAACTGGCAGCTATCATGTAGAAGACTGGGAATTGATCCATTCTTATCTCCTTATACTAAGGTCAAGTCTAAGTGGTTGAAGGACCTCCACATAAAACCAGAGACACTGAAACTTATAGAGGAGAAAGTGGGGAAAAGCCTCAAAGATATGGGCACTGGGGAAAAATTCCTGAACAAAACAGCAAAGGCTTGTGCTGTAAGATCAAGAATTGACAAATGGGACCTCATAAAGTTGCAAAGCTTCTGTAAGACAAAAGATACTGTCAACAAGACAAAAGGGCCACCAACAGATTGGGAAAGGATCTTTACCAATCCTAAATCAGATAGGGGACTGATATCCAATATATATGAAGAACTCAAGAAGGTGGACACCAGAAAATCAAATATCCCCATTAAAAAGTGGGGCACAGAGTTAAACAAAGAATTCTCAACTGAGGAATATGGAATGTCTAAGAAGCACTTGAAAATATGTTCAACCTCCTTAATCATCAGGGAAATGCAGATCAAAACAACCCTGAGATTCCACCTCACACCAGTAAGAATGGCTAAGATCAAAAATTCAGGTGACAGCAGATGATGGCGTGGATGTGGAGAAAGGGGAACACTCCTCCATTGTTGGTGGGAATGCAAGCTGGTTCAACCACTCTGGAAATCATTCTGGCGGTTCCTCAGAAAATTGGACATAGTACTACAGGAAGATCCTGCAATACCTCTACTGGGCATCTATCAAGAAGATATTCCATCTGGTAATAAGGACACATGTTCCACTATGTTCATAGAAGCCTTATTCATAATACCCAGAAGCTGGAACGAACTCTGATGTCCCTCAACAGAGGAATGGATACAAAAATTTGGTATATTTACACAATGGAGTACTACTCAGCTATTAAAAATAATAAATATATGAAATTCCTAGGCAAATGGATGGATCTGGAGGCCATCATGCTGAGTGAGTAACCCAATCAGAAAAGAACTCATATAAAATGTACTCACTGATATGTGGATATTAGCCCAGAAACCTAGACTACTCAAGATACAATTTACTAAACACATGAAACTCAAGAAGAAGGAAGATCAAAATGTGGACACATCACCCCTTCCTAGAATTAAGAACAAAGCACACATTGAAAGAGTTACAGAGATCATGTGTGAAGCTGAATCCAAAGGATGGACCCAATGACTGCAGCTTCCAGGGATCTATCCCACAGTCAGCCACCAAACATAGACACTATAGCATATGCCAGCAAGATAGTGCTGAAAAGGCCCAGATATAGCTGTCTCATGGGAGACTATACCAATACCTGGCAAACATGGAGGTGGAAGCTCACAGTCAGCTATTAGATGGAACACAGGGTTCCCAAGGAAGGAGCTAGAGAAATTACCCAAGGAGCTGAAGGTGTCTTCAACCCTATAGGTGGAAGAATAAAATGAACTAACTACTACCTCCTGAGCTCATGTCTCTAGCTGCATATATAGAAGAGGATGGCCTAGTTGGCCATCATTGGGAAGAGTGGACCCTTGGTCATGCAGACTTTTATGCCCGTGTTCAGGGGAATGGCAGGGCTAGGGGAGCAGGGCCAGGAGGGGGAGGGTACAGGGAACTTTCTGGATAACACTTGAAATTTAAATGAAGAAAATATCTAATAAAAGTTGGAAAACAAACAAACAACAACAACAAAAAAACTACAACAACAACAAAAAAGAAGCTGAAGCTTTCTAGCTTTCTGAACTCTGATTGGCTCGTTCAATTCAATTCTTCTGGCTCAGCCTCCTCTTTAAGATGACTGATTCAATCTGACTTCTGTCTTGGCTTCACACTAATTTTGAAAATCTGTTCTCATCTTCTGTTCCTTCTCATTCTTGTCTACTTCTGTCTTCACTTGCATCTAGCTGGTTCTCTCTGCAAACTGATGCTGAATGACTGACACCATAAAATTGCTTCCCTCCCTCCCTCCTTCCCTCTCTCACTCTCTTCCCACTATTCCCTTAAGTTGCCTCTCTTTCAGTTCTGTTCTTGTGAACATTGGGCCTAATTCTCTATGGCTCCTTTTGTCAAATCTTTCTGTGTTTTATTACTTTGACTGGCTTTCCATTAGATGTCACTTTCAAAGATGGCATCTTCCTTCTACAAACTAACTTTCCAGTCATTGTTTGGGATTAAAGGTGTGGACTGCAAACTAAGGGCTTGTATGCATCCCAGCCACAGGAATAAAAGATCTACTGTAAGGGCTAAGCCACACCACCACTAGAAACAGTTTTATCCCACAATGCTTCATTTCTCATTATTCCTCTTTCACCTATAAAACTTTCAACCTTCTGCCAGAAAAGCCTCCTTTTCTCCTTCTCCTAGAGACTGGGCTTCCAAAGCCTCCTCTGCCTCCACGCCTGAGCTGAAGCTACTTTATCTCCAAGGCTTGGCATATCCATGGCACCTAGGTTTTTGTCATTTTCACCATCTACTATTGCCTTCTCATCAGCTTTTTCTCTTTATATTGACGTCTACACAACTAAATTCTTTGCAAGACCAAATTTCCTGATCAGGGATTATTCTTGCATGAGCAAAGCCCTCAAATAACTCTACTCAGGTCTCTAATGGTGTCCTCAGACCATTAGCAAAGGGTGTATTGGATGGATAACTTTTGCATTAAGAAATACCCTGTGTCTTGGCAACATAATCAGGAGGTTCCTATCCTCCAGTTTAATATTGTTAAAGAGGCTTGAAGTCCTCTTTAGCATGCTCAAGATATTTTGTCTAAGGTTAGTGTAGTATCTGTTAATGGTTCTTTAACTTGAAATTAAAAGAAATCATTTAGTAACATTTTCCATATTTTATTACGTTTATTCCTGAATATTTGATTTCATTTGAGATCATTGTAAATTGATTTGATTCATGCTTTATCACTCACTGATGTTGTGATAGATTTATGAAAGATCTATCATTTTTCGGAGCTGATGTAATATCCTATATCTTTTTTACATTTTTTTATTACATATTTTCTTCACTTACATTTCAAATGCTATCCTGAAAGATCCCTTATACCCTCCCTGGCCCTGTTCATCAACCCACCCACTCCCAATTCTTGACCCTGGCATTCCCCTGTACTGGGGCATATAAAGTTTGCTAGACCAAAGGGACTCTCTTCCCAATAATGGCCGACTAGGCAATCTTCTAATACATATGCAGCTAGAGACACAAGCTCTGAGGATTCTGATTATTTCATATTGTTGTTCCACCTATAGGGTTGCAGACCCCTTTGACTCTTGGGTCTTTTCTATAGCTCCTACATTGGGGACTTTGTGTTCCATCATATAGATGTCTGTGAGCATCCACTTCTATATGTGCCTGGCACTGACAATGCCTCACAGGAGACAGCTAAATTAGGGTCCTTTCAGCAAAATCTTGCTGGAGTATGCAGTAGTGTCTGCATTTAGTGGCTGATTATGAGATGGACCCCCTGGTGGGACAGTCTCTGGATGGTCCATCTTTTCATCTTAGCTCCAACCTTTGCCTCTGCAACTCCTTCCATGGATATTTTATTCCCTATTCTAGGGAGGAATGAAGTATCCACACATTGGTCTTCCTTCTTGAATTTCTTGTGTTTTGGAAGTTTTATCTTGGATATTCTAGGTTTCTGGGCTAATATCCACGTATCAGTGAGTGCATATCAAGTGACTTCTTTTGTGATTGGGTTACCTCACTCAGGATGATACCCTCCATATATATCCATTGGCCCAAGAATTTCATAAATGCATTGTTTTTAATAGCTGAGTACCCCATTGTGTAAATGTACCACATTTTCTGTATCCATTCCTCAGTTGAGAGACATCGGGGTCCTTTCCAGCTTCTGGCTATTATAAATAAGGTTGCTATGAACATAGTGGAGCATGTGTCCTTATTACCAGTTTAAACATCTTCTGGGTATATGCCCAGGAGAGGTATTGCTGGATCCTCTGGTAGTACTGTGTCCAGTTTTCTGAGGAGCCACCAGACTGATTTCCAGAGTGGTTGTACCAGCTTGCAATCCCACCAGCAATGGAGGAGTGTTCCTCTTTCTCCACTTCCTTGCTGGCATCTGCTGTTACCTGAATTTTTGACCCTAGCCATTTTGACTGGTGTGAGGTATAATCTCAGGGTTGTTTTGATTTACATTTCCCTGATGATTAAGGACGTTGAACATTTATTCAAGTGCCTCTCAGCCCTTCTGTAATCCTCAGTTGAGAATTCTTTGTTTATCTCTCTACTCCATTTTTAATGGGGTTATTTGAATTTCTGAAGTTTTGCTTCTTGAGCTCTTTTTATATATTGGATATTAGACCCCTATCAGATTTAGGATTGGTAAAAATTCTTTCCCAATATGTTGCTGGCCTTTTTGTCTTATTGACAGTATCTTTTGCCCCACAGAAGCTTTGCAATTTTATGAGGTCCCATTTGTCAATTTTTGATCTTAAAACACAGGCCATTCCTCTTCTGTTTAGGAATTTTACCCTGGTGCCCATATCTTCAAGGGTTTTCCCCACTTTCTCCCATATAAATTTCAGTGTCTCTCTTTGAGTGGAGATCTTTGATCCACTTAGATTTTAGCTTTGCAAAAGGAGATAAGAATGGATCAATTTGCATTCTTAGACATGTTGACTGCCATTTGTGCCAGCACCATTTGTTGAAAATTCTGTCTTTTTTCCATTGGATGGTTTTAACTCCCTTGCCAAAGATAAGGTGACCAAAGGAGTGTGGGTTTATTTCTGGGTCTTCAATTCTATTCCATTGATCTACCTGTCTGCTTCTGTACCAGTACCATGCAGTTTTTGTGACAGTTGCTCTGTAGTAGAGCATGAGGTCAGCCATGATAATTCCAGCAGAGGTTCTTTTATTGTTGAGAATATTTTTTGCTATCTTGTTTTTTGTTACTTCAGATGAATTTGCAAATTGCCCTTTCTAACTCAGTGAAGAATTGAGTTGTAATATTTATGGGGATTACATTGTAGATTGCTTTTGGCAGGATAGCCATTTTTACTATATTAATCCAGCGAATCCATGAGCATGGGAGATCTTTCCATCTTCTGAGATTTTCTTCAATTTCTTTCTTCATAAACTTGAAGTTCTTCTCATACAGATCTTTCATTTCCTTAGTTAAAGTCACTCCATGTTAATTTATATTATTTGTAACTATTGTAAACAGCGTTGTTTCCCTAATTTCTTTCTCATTCTGTTTATCCTTTCTTTAGAGAAAGGCTACTGATTGTTTGAGTTAATTTTATATCCAGCTACTGTGCTGAAGCTGTTTATCAGGTTTAGGAGTTCTCTGGTGGAAATTTTAGCATTATATATATATGTTCATGTGATTTTTGTCTTTGAATTTGTTTATATAGTGGATTAAGTTGATGGATTTTCATATATTCAACCATCCCTGCATCACTGGGATGAAACCTACTTGGTCATGATGGATGATCATTTTGATGTGTTCTTGGATTCCGTTTGCGAGGATTTTATTGAGTATTTTTGCATTGATATTCATAAGGGAAATTGGTTTGAACTTCTCTTTTTTTGTTGGATCTTTGTGTGGTTTAGGTATCAGAGTAATTGTGGCTTCATAGAATGAATTGGGTAGAATACCTTCTGTTTATATTTTGTGGAATAGTTAGAGGAGAGTTGGAATTAGGTCTTCTTTGAAGGTCTGATAGAACTCTGCACTAAACCCATCTGGTCCTGGGCTTTTTTTGGTTGGGACACTATTGATGACAGCTTCTATTTCTTTAAGGGAAATGGGGATGTTAAGATTGTTAATCTGATTCTGATTTAACTTTGGTACCTGGTATCTATTTAGAAAGTTGTCCATTTCATCCAGGTTTTCCAGCTTGGTTGATTATAGCCTTTTGTAGTATGATCTGATGATGTTTTGGATTTCTTCAGGATCTGTTGTTATGTCTCCTTTTTTATTTCTGATTTTGCTAATTAGGATACTGTTCCTGTGCTCTCTATTGAGTCTGGCTAGGGGTTTATCTATCTTGTTGATTTTATCAAAGAACAAGGTCCTAGTTTAGTCAATTCTTTGAATAGTTCTTTTTGTTTTCACTTGGTTGATTTCAGCTCTGAGTTTGATTATTTTCTGCCATCTACTCCTCTTAGGTGAATTTGCTTCCTTTTGTTTCTAGATCTTCTAGATGTGCTGTCAGGCTTCTAGTGTACGCTCTCTCAAGTTTCTTTTTGGAGGCACTCCGGGTTATGAGTTTTCCTCTTAGGACTGCTTTCATTATGTCCCATAAGTTTGAGTATGTTGTGGCTTCATTTTCATTAAACTCTACAAAGTCTTTAATTTATTTATTTTTTCCTTGAACAAGGAATCATTTAGTAGAGTGTTGTTCAGTTTCCATGTGAATGTTGGCTTTCTATTATTTATACTGTTATTGAAGATCAGCCTTAGTCCCTGGTGATCTGATAAGATGCATGGGATAATTTCAATATTTTTATATCTGTTGAGTCCTGTTTTGTGACCAATTACATGGTCAATTTTGGAGGAGGTACCATTAGGTGCTGAGAAGAAGGTATATCCTTTTTTTTTTAGGATAAAATGTTCTGTAGATATCTGTTAAATCCATTTGTTTCATAACTTCTGTTAGTTTCACTGTGTATCTGTTTAGTTTTTGTTTCTAGGATCTGTTCATTCATGAGAGTGGGGTGTTGAAGATGCCCACTATTATTGTGTGAGGTGCAATGTGTGCTTTGAGCTTTACTAAAGTTTCTTTAATGAATGTGGCTGCCCTTGTATTCGGAGCATAGATATTTAGAATTGAGAGTTCATCTTGGTAGATTTTTCCGTTGATGAGTATGAAGTACCCCCCCCCCCTGTCTTTTTTAATAACTTTGGATTGGAAGTCCAATTTTATTCCATATTAGAAAGGCTACTCCAGCTTGTTTCTTCAGACCATTTGCTTGGAAAATTGTTTTGCAGCCTTTTACTCCTAGGTAGTGTCTGTCTTTGTCCCTGAGATGGGTATCCTTTAAGCAGCAAAATGTTGGGTCCTGTTTGTGTATGCAGTCTCTTAGCCTATCTTTTTATTGGGGAATTGAGTCCATCGATGTTCAGAGAAATCAAAGAAAAGTAAGTGTTGCTTTCTGTCATTTTTGTTGTTAACTTTGGCAGTCTGTTCTTGTTGCTCTCTTCTTTTAAGTTTGTTAAAGAATTACTTTCTTGTTTTTTTCTAGGGTGTAGTTTCCATCTTTTTGTTGGTGTTTTTCCTTTATTATCCTTTGAAGGGCCGGATTCCTGGAAAGATATTGTGTGAATTTGGTTTTATCATGGAATAATTTGGTTTCTCCATCTATGATAATTGAGAGTTTTGCTGGGCATAGTAGCCTGGGCTTGCATTTGTGTTCTCTTACGGTGTCTGTATAATATCTGTCCAGGATCTTCTGGCTTTCATAGTCTCTGGTGAGAAGTCTGGAATAATTCTAATAGGCCTGCCTTTACATGTTACTTGACCTTTTTCCCTTACTGCTTTTAATATTCTGTCTTTATTTAGTGCATTTGTTCTGATTATTATGTGTCAGGAGGAATTTCTTTTCTGGTCCAGTCTATTTGGTGTTCTGTAGGCTTCTTGTATGTTCATGGGTGTCTCTTTCTTTAGGTACGGTAAGTTTTCTTCTATAATTTTGGTGAAGGTATTTGCTGGCCCTTTAAGTTAAAGATCTTCATTTTCCTCTACCCCTATTATCCATATGTTTGTTCTTCTCATTGTGTCCTGGATTGCCTGGATGTTTTGAGTTAGGATCTTTTTGCATTTTAGATTTTCTTCGATTGCTGTGTCCATGTTTCCTATGGAATCTCCTGTACCTGAGATTCTCTCTTCCATCTCTTGTATTCTGTTGCTGATGCTCACATCTATGGTTCCTGATTTCTTTCCTAGGGTTTCTATCTCCTGAGTTGTCTCCCTTTGAGTTTTCTTCATTGTTTCTAGTTCCATTTTTAGATCTTGGATCATTTTATTCAATTCCATTGCCTGTTTGGTTGTGTTTTCCTGTAATTCTTTAAGGGATTTTTGTGTTTCTTCTACCTCTTTAGCAGTGTTTGCCTTTAGTTCTTTAAGGGATTCTACCTGTTTAGCAGTGTTCTCTTGTAATTCCTTGAGGGATTTTTGTATTTCCTCTTTAAGGGCTTCTCCTTGTTTAGCAGTAATCTCCTGTAATTCCTTGAGGTATTTTTTACTTCCTCTTTAAAATCTTCTAACTGTTTTGCTGTGTTCTCCTGTATATCTTTAAGTGAGTTATTAATGCCCTTTTTAAAATCTTCTACCACCATCATGATATATGATTTAAAATCTGCTTCTTGCTTTTCACGTGTGTTGGGGTATTCAGGATTCGTTGTGGTGGGCATACTGGGTTCTGATGATGCCCATTGTTCTCTGTTTCAGTTAGTAACATTCTTACGTTTGCCTTTTGCCATCTGAATATCTCTGATATTAATGTTCAAGCTGTCTCTGGTTGGAGCTTGATCCTCCTGTGATTCTGTTAGCCTCTGTCAGCACTCCTGGGAGTCCAACTCTCACCTGAGTTCCAGTGGTCAGAGCACTCTCTGCAGGCAAGCCCTTCTCTTGCATGGCAGGTGTCCAGCAGTCTGGAGCACTGATCCACCTCCTGAGTTCTGGAGTCAGAACACTCCCAGAAGGCTGACTCTCCTCTAACAAGGAATGTGCCCTGGGGTCTGGGTCTCAGCTCCACATCCTGTCTGAGGTTGAAGACCCGATGGGGCCCTGACCAAGAAGCTCTGTTGCTTCTATTACCCATGTGCACTCAGGTGATGAGGAGGTCCTAGGTGTGATAGGTGTCCTGTTATCCCAAGGTGATCTGGAGGACCTGCAGTGTTTAGAACACTCTGGAGCCCTTAGCAGCCTCCACTGGGCTCAGAAAGTAGATGGTGGGGATTGCCTTGGCTGGAACTGATCCCAACCTCTGGTCAGGAGGGGTTCCTTTGTCCCTGTTCCTGCTGGCACAAGACCCTCTGCTACTCTTAAAGCTGAGTTTCACTCACCTGTTATCCCAAGGTGATCCCGAGCATCTGCAGTGTTTTGAGCACTCCCAAGGCCTAAGCATCCTCCTCTGAGCTCAGAAGGAAGAAGTCAGGGTGGCCCTGGCTGGATCAGATCTTTAAGTCCTATTTCTTGACTGAAAGTATTTATCCAGTCTAAGAATTTGGAAGTAGGTTGTTTTTGTTTTTTTGTTTTTTTGTTTTTGTTTTGTTTTGTTTTTGTTTTGTTTTGATTTGTTTTGGTTTGTTTTTTTAACTTTTAATTTTTGGATCAGTGCTCACTTATCTCAGAGCCTTCGTATCCCACTTGAGAACAGACAACCCTAAATAAAGAAGATTGAAAGTTACTTTTTTTTGGTGGGGGGGGCATGGGCTTAATGTTCTTTTTCCACTTAGCAACAAAAGGGATGCAACTCGAGATGCTGACCTGTCTGCAGTTAATGAACTTGGCCCTTAAAGTTTCTGCAGTAGTTCAGAGGTGAAGGGTCTACTCCTTCTCACAGAGGGCAAAGCACCTGACGCTCTGAGATCTAACTGCCTACACTTCCCAGCAGGTCTGCTTATCTCTCCTACTCTCTACAATGCATATGGTGTCCATTTCTCACCCAGTAACTATGGCAGTGTGTTTTCAGGCTGCTCACTTCTGATATTTTGTTTCCTGTTTCTAAAGTACCTCTATTTCTCTGAGATATGGTGAGTAGTGTGTTAGCTTTCCTTTTCCTCAAAAGTAGCCTGACACATAAGAGAAGTCATTTATAGAGATAAAGCCTATATTGGGTTTTTGGCTATGGGGAATGCTTTGCTTTTCCTAGGGTTCGGCAAGACAGTGATTATTCATTAGACTTACTCTGTGGTTATAGTTTGGAGTTTTCCTGGACTGAAAGAACAGGGTCTGTAATTTTAGACTCTTTCTACCTTCTTCTCCATCATTTGTTCCTCTGTTCTTGGTAGCTCTCCCTGATGTCCTTTCTGTATTTTCCTTTTTAGAATGACATCTATCTTTGTATCAGAGCTCTTCTTCTCCCCCTAGTCATTAAGAAAACACCTAATGTTCAGGATTACAACATAATCATCACTCACTGTTGCCCCATCTTTCTACTGTTCAGTCATGTAAGAATAGCACTCTGTAATAGCTCTTGACAGACACATGTGCTGATACATACTTGTAATACCAAACACCTGAGACAATGAGTTTATACTGGGAGAAATAAATAGGGAAACTGTGTCTAAACAACAGCACCAATAAATTAACTATCCACAATCTCAACTAATAGTTTGAAGACATCAACAGAGAAGAGCTGTGTTTGTTGACTCGTCTCTGTTACAGCACTTTTAGACAATTTGTTGGGGAAAACAGAGTGGTTATGTTTATCTGCCAATAGCACGAATCAATAGTAATCAGTCTGCAATTATTTTCCATGATTTTAAGAGACTTAAGTGTATTTGACTAATTAAAAGCAACCTGCTTTCCAGATGGCTAGGTCAATTGATAAAGTGGTACATAGCAAGAGATCCTGAGCACACACCCAGGCTGCATATGCAAAGCCTGGCCTCTTTTTATCATTTGCCCCATTTCACCATCAATCTCAGCTTTGTTAAACAACTTCAGATTTTATTTATGCTCCTAGATAGTATCAAGAATTCAACTCTGATTTTTTTCTATAATTTTCAGATAGTGAGTGAAGACAACTTGCAATTATCTTTCTTTAGAACGAGGTAAACCGAGGCTAAAAAAAATCTACCTCAGCTCTAGTTGTATGTATACTATATGATATACACCTATATTACCTAGAAAGTATTATCTGTTTTTAAGACATTTTAGCCTGTACCTTATTCTTCCCTGAAGACACTGTATCTTTTCAATTGTGAACATTTTTAAGCATGTGGATATCTACATTTTGTACTAGAAAAATAACTGTCTCTGTGGTCAGTGTGATCAAGTAAAGATCAAACTTGATGGAACACTGGATTCCAATACAAATTTAACCACAATGCTACTTATAGTTGATATAGATAAAAATGTGCATAGAACCCTGATATAGCTGTCTCATATGAGGCTATGCCAGTGCCTGGCAAATACAGAAGTGGATGCTCACAGTCATCTATACAGGGCCCACAATGGAGAAGCTAGAGAAAATATCCAAGGAGCTGAAGGGGTCTGCAACAATATAGATGGAACTATAATATGAACTAACCAGAACCCCTAGAGCTCGTGTCTCTAGCTGCATATGTAGCAGAAGATGACCTAGTTGGCAGCCATCATTGGGAAGAGAGGCCCCTTGGTCTAGCTAACTTTATATGCCGCAGTACAGGGGAACACCAGGGCCAAGAAGTTGGAGAGGGTGGGTAGGGGAGCAGGGCAGGGGGAGGGTATAGGAAACTTTCAGGATAGCATTTGAAATGTAAATTAAGAAAATATCTAATCAAAATGTGAAAAAATGTGCATATAAATACAACTTTAAATTTATGACATTCATATTTCTAACACCTATTAGAGGACTTTAAATTTAGAACATTCATATTTCTAACACCTATTGATACTCTTGTTTTGCCACAACTAAAGCATGTTTATGTAAGCATTGAACTTGATGGAGCTAAAATTGTTATGCTGCCTGAACACTTATTCTATTCATTTTGTCAATAATGAGAATGAAACTTTCATTCCCTCTATGCCTTAATACCCCGTTTAAAAAATAAACTTTAAAATGTTCCTGACCTAAGGAATTGTGGGAAAACATGGATTTGTGTGTGTGTGTGTGTGTGTGTGTGTGTGTGTGTGTGTGTGTGTGTATGAGAAAAAGGAATATGCCTTGCTAAGAATTAAGCTAATGTGAGAAAGAATTTGGGGATAAAATGGAAATGATACATCTAGGTTCTGTCCATAGATCTTACTCAAAATTTAAAACCAATTTAAGTGTGTATTCTTTGTTATTATACATAAATATAGTCATTCTTCTCACATAAATTACCTGAGTAAATTAAGACACATTCTTATTGTTCTTTTCCTCTGAAGCTCACCAAATATCTCCTAAACACCTAGTCACTTTCTTTTCCAATCAACTTTTATATTGCATAACTAATTATGTGTTATCTTATTTATAATTTATATTAACATTCCATATTCCTTATTCTAAATATAGTATGGCATATATATTTGAAGCATAGACCATATTTGAAATTATTGAGAATTTATGCATGTAGTAAAATATGATATTTTTCATTTCTTAAATTTAGTGAATAATTTTTACATATCATAATATATTGCCATCACACCTAGGGACATTCATAAGTTGACCTGTATCATCTGTGTGTGTGTGTGTGTGTGTGTGTGTGTGTGTGTGATAGAGAGAAAGAAAGAGAGAGAGAGAAAGTTTTTACTATAATGAAGCATGATTCTTCCATTTGATATGCGAAAATATTCTGCCTAAATTATGTATTGTTTTTTACTCTCATATGTCTAGTTTCTTTTGTCAAAGAAGTAATTTTTCTACCTTTCCTTTTTGTCATGTATTTCTTTCTGAGTTTCTGAACTTTAATCTACAACCTACAAATTTATTGTAAATTTAACAATTGTGATATACAACTTAATCTTTAAGTACTTTGTTATAATATTTGTTCCAAAGTTCTCTATGGTTATTTCTTTGGTTATGCTTATTTTTCTGGATGTAACAGCTCTCTCATACTGAGGACCTATCTATGCTATCTCAGGACATAAAAATCCTGATTACAACCTTACTTATACATTTTTATTGTTGATCTCACTACCCTAGAATATAATTGTTTACTTTATAGCTATTTGTTATGTAATTAAAAAAATGACTAAGGTCTTTGCATGCTAAGTAATTTGATAGAATACCATCAAAAATAATATATTGGTCTAAATAAAGCAATATGTGGTTTTAATATTTAGTGCTTTCATCATTCAAAATTTAAGCATGAAAATTATGTTTTCCTTTGCCTCGCAGTCTGTCTTATCTTGTATTTCTATTCATAACCCAGTTCCTGTTCCAAAAGTTGAGTGGCAGTTGATAGTTATTGGAACTAAATCTCACACCCTTGAAGAAAATGTAAATATAAATACATTTGCATGTGTCCTTATTCCCTCTAAGGAAACAGATGGATGAATAGCTTGTAGAGTAGCTTGGGTTTAAGTTACACTCAATGTCACATGCATGCCAGTATATAGAGAAAAATTGTGTCTCTTCTCACATAATTTTTCTTCAGCACATCCTTCACATATACCATTTATCTACCAACATTGAGTATGGTCTTTTGTTATCACATTTGGAAAAAGGATGGATTAGAAAACACATCTACTCTAAAATATTGTTTTTCGAACATATTTGTCAAAAAGGATGTATGATACGTTTGTACTAATCTGTCAACATAACTTTCCTAGTGGGCTTGTAACTTCACAAATCTCTTCATATCTCCTATGAAGGTTCATGTTGTATTAGTTCTATAGCACAATAAAACAAATGCATTCTTTATGTCTTCCCATTGAAAACAAATGTTTCATAAGGAACATTTTCCTCATCCTTGAATCAGCTGGGATGTAAACATAAAATTACTTTTCCTTGTGTCAACACATTTTTTAGGAGGAAAAAAAGCCACTAAATCGGTTTTGTGTTCAATGGCAAATGAGTCTACTGAAATGTATTTATTTTATGCTCATGAACATTAGGATGGAACATTCCATTCCTGGGAAGCTTGTGTTATTGGTTTGTTCTAGGAGGAAGTGCTTTGAGTGGTAGAGGACCAAGAGTCAGAGCCTTTGCCTTAGAATTAAAGTTAAGATAACCCTCCTATGCATCCGAGGCAACTCTGTTTTCTTTTTATATAGCTGTATTTTATTATTTCAGATGGTTAAAATACCATTTAGTATATAATATTTTAGGTATATAAAGTAATATAAATGGGTATGATTTGATTATATTTATCAGTTTTTTTTAAAACATATTTATTTGTGTCTCGGACTCTCATAAACAGAGGACTGCATCACACATTCATGCAATGATTCAATGATTTGGTGTTTTCTTTCTTTTTTTGGACTTTTAATAATTTCTTATCCTAGATGAATGAATTATTAGGTTAATCATAATTTATTATTTCAGGAAGAATTTTTATGTGTTATTTTAAACATTCATGAAAGAATCTTCATGACATAAAAAAGCCAAAAAAAATATTTCCCCTAGACCAGGCTTGTAAAAAATATTGGAAGCAATATTTAGCTATAAAAAGACTGTAGGAGATGAATGCACTGAAAAACCGCAAAAACAAAATAAAGTGGATTCCTAAGACTCTATATCACCTGCACAAATGAGCTCACATTTGTGACAATATGCGCAGAGCAGTGAAAACTCAGTTCAGAAAAAAACCCAGCAGGAAGAAAGTGTGATGTGGGTACAAAGTCCAAACTCTAGTGGAGGAGGACTGACAATTGTTATGTGCTTGGAGAGAGAATTAATCTTCTTTAATTTTTTTTATTAGATATTCTCTTTATTTACATTTCAAGTCATATCCTCTTTTCTGGTTTCCCCTTTAAAAACCCAATATTCCATCTCCCCTACCCCTGCTCACAAACCCACCCACTCCTGCTTCACTGTCCTGGGATTCCTTTATATTGGGGCATCAAGCCTTTTCAGGACCAAGGGCCTCTCCTCCTATTGATGTCCCACAAGGCCATCCTCTGCTACATAAGCAGCTATTGCCATGGGCCCCTCCATTTGTACTCTTTGGCTAGTCGCTTAATCCCTGGGAGCTCTGGGAGTGTTAATTGGTTCATATTGTGGTTTGTCCTATGAGGCTGCAAGCTCCTTCAGCTCTTTGGGTCCTTTCCCTAGCTCCTCCATTCGGGACCCTGTGCTCAGTGCAATGGTTGGCTGAGAGCATCCCCCTCTGTATTTTTCAGTCACTGGCAGAGACTCTCAAGAGATAGTTATATCAGGCTCCTGTCAGCAAGTACTTGTTGGTATCCACAATAGTGTTTGGGTTTGGTGACTGTATATGGGATGGATCCCAAGGTGGGGCAGTCTCTGGATGGTCTTTCCTTCAGTCTTTGCTCCATACTTTGCCTCTGTATCTCCTCCCATGGGTATTTTGAACCCCCTTCTAAGAAGGACCGAAGTATTTGTACTTTGGCCTTCCTTCTTCTTGACTTTCATGTGTTTTGCAAATTGTATCTTGAGTATTTTAAGTTTCTGGGCTAATATCCACTTATCAGTGAGTGCATATCATGTGAATTCTTTTGTGATTGGGTTACCTCACTCAGCATGATATCCTCCAGATCCATCCTTCGGCCTAAGAATTTCATAAATTCAGTGTTTGTAATAGCTGAGTAGTATTCCATTGTGTAAATGTACCACATTTTCTGTATCCATTCCTCTGTTGAGGGACATCCAGCTTCTGTCTATTATAAATAAGGGTGATATGAACATATTGGAACATGTGTCCTTGTTACATATTGGAACATCTTCTGGGTATATGCTCAGGAGTGGTATGGCTGGGTCCCCCAGTATTACTATGCCCAAATTTCAGAAGAACCACCAAACTGATTTCCAGCATGGTTGTACTTGCTTGCAATCCCACCGGTAGTGGAGGAGTGTTCCTTTCTCTACATCCTCACCAGCATCTGATGTCACCTGGGTTTCTTGATCTTAGCCATTCTGACTGGTGTGAAGTAAAAATCTCAGGTTTGTTTTGCTTTGCATTTTCCTGATGATTGAGGATGTTGAACATTGCTTAAAGTACTGCTCAGTCATTCAGTATTGCTCAATTGAGAATCCTTTGTTTAGCTCTGTACCCCATTTTTATTAGGGTTATTTGGTTCTCTGGAGTCTAACTACTTGAATTATTTGTATATATTGGATATTAGACCTTTATTGGATGTAGGGCTGGTAAAGATCTTTTCCCAATTTTTTGGTTGCCATTTTGTCCTTTTGACAGTGTCCTTTACCTTACAGAAGCTTTGTAATTTTATGAGGTCCCATTTGTCACTTCTTGATCGTAGAACATAAGCTATTGATATTCTGTTCAGGAAAATTTCCCCTGTGTCCATGTGTTCAAGGCTCTTCCCGACTTCCTTTTCTATTAGTTTCAGTGTATCTGGTTGAATGTGGAGGTTCTTGATCCACTTGGACTTGAGCTTTCTACAAGGAGATAGGTATGGGTCAATTTGCACTCTTCTGAATGATAACTGCCAGTTTAAAAGCACCATTTGTTGAAAATGCTGTCTTTTAGAGCCTGATATAGCTCTCTCCTGAGAGGCTCTGCCAGTGCCTCACAAATACAGAGATGGATGCTCACAGGACTGAGCATAGGATCCTTAATGAAGGAGCTAGAGAAAGGACCCAAGTTGCTGAAGGGGTTTGCAGCCCCATAGGAGGAACAACAATATGTACCAACCAGTACCCCTGCCCCAGAGCTCCCAGGGACTAAACCACCAACCAAAGAGCACATATGGTGGGACTCATGACTCCAGTTGCATAAGCAGCAGAGGAAGGCCTAGTAGGACATCAATGGGAGGAAAGGCCCTTTGTCCTATTAAGGCTCTATGCCCCAATGTGGAGGAATGCCAGGGCCAGGAAGCAGGAGTGGGCGAATTGGTGAGCAAGGGGAGTGGAGAGGGGATAGCCAAACAGTAGCCAATATCAAACTAAATGGAGAGAAACT
>CACVCL010022094.1:0-48546 GCA_902729485.2 Mus minutoides | reverse complement strand
TAATAACAATCAACCTGGCAGGATTTGAATACTGTTGTAGCAGTGGCACAAATGCTATAAGAGTGACCAACCAGTCTCTAGTTGGATTTGAGACCCAGTCCATAAGATGGAACTTATTCCCAGAACTGGTAACAGCCCACAGATCCTTAGGAAGAGCCTGTAGCTATTATCCTATTAGATGGATATAGCAGTAAACTGAATTCTAAGGATTTGTTGTTTTAGCCATAGATAATCATATCTATCCACTCTCATCAAAGAATCTGTTCCTTATAGGAGATCATGCAATGGGGGGAAGTAAACACGCAGCTGGTCAATAAACAGAGAATGAGACTTGAGACTGCAGTGTGCTCATCCCTAAATTTTATATATATATATATATATATATATCATACTGCCTTCTTCCAGGGCTTGGGGAAGATGGAATAGAAAGACTTTAAAGAGCAGAGGTAGTACATGACTTCATAGAAACAGTCATTTGTGAACACAGCAGGACGATCAAATATATGAACTAACAACAGCTGTAACTACATGCCCAAGGTAGAGCCCGACAAAATCCCTCCACAAAGAGCAGTGAAGGTGAAGACATTCCACCTTTAGTTAAGGAACTCCTGACTGATGGGGAAAAGTTAGTTTTCTTTAAGGTGGCAACCATGAGAGACTACACACGTTTTAGTAAATGCCCTGACACCCTGCATATACTAGTAGTACTAAGTGGATTCCATAGGCTTAAAACCAACAAGAGCAACAAAGGAGGAGAACACATGGAATTATGGGGAAAAGATGGTAGTGGTGGGATTATAGGGGGAGTAGGAAGTGGAAGGGAATAGGGGTAGACTTTTATCAAAATGCTATATGTAACTACAAAATGATCAGTAATTAAATTAAAAATATATTCACTTACATATTAGAAAATTTACCTCCAGATAAAAAAATAATAATACATCTAAATTTTAGGAACTTAAAAAAGAAAAAATAAATATATATACTACACATGCATCTCAATTAACTTCTCAGTAAACATTAGTATTTGGATGTTTACTGTAACCATCGTTTTGCCGATTCTTCTAGTATTTTGTCGTAACGTTTTCTCTGAACATTAATATTTTATTGAAAATGTTCTTGAGTGCTGCATGATTTTCCATCCTAGGAATGTTTAATCACTATCCTGAGATCTTCTCCTCTTAGCTTGTGAAAACTGCTTCATGATGAGGTCAGATTGGGACATTGCTTCTGAGATGAAAAATATCCTCATAGACTTAGTATGTCTAATCTGTTCACATTTACACTAACATGAGGATGTCATGTGCTCTGAGATCCTTGCATGTGTGCACTAACATGAGGATGTCATGTGCTCTGAGATCTGTGCATGTGTACACTAACATGAGGATGGCACATTCTCTGAGATCTGTTGCAGAAGAAAAACTCTTTACCCATAAGCATTACAACCCTTGTAAACAAGTGCAGAAATTACTCTCTGCATGCATAAAAGGTTGCTGCAGAAAAAAATAGCAAACCAAATCCATAAAAGTTCTAAGTTCACTGGCAACAAAAGTCTGTAACATGATAGACACTGTTACTGAGCACCAGCCTAAGAACACATTGATCCATGCAGCTCCATCTACTCCCCGCTGCTATCCTCATTCCATGACCACATAGATATCTGTAACCATTTCAAGATGCCTGAAGTGAACGGCAGTCTGTCACAGACTCTGGGATGCATCAGTAACATCGTATTAGAAAAACAAGCCAGATGGCTTAAATTCAATTGCTGGGGGCCCCATAGTGAACAGTGAGAACTGACTCTTGGAAGTTGTCCTCTGACCTCCACATGCATGCACAAAAACATACATACACAATAAATAAATGATACATAAATAAATAATGAATAAATACATATTAAATAAAAAAACACAAAAACTCATCTGGGTTATTATGTTTCCAGAAACTTTCCATCAGATATGGAATGCCCTGACACACACACACAAAAATTACCCTTAGTCACATACTGGTCAAAAGCCCATGAAACTCCAAATTGTTAGAAGACAGAGAATGTTCTTAAAGCTCTAGCATCCAACCCACTATATGGAGCAATACCCAAACACAATAGAGGTCAGAAGATGCTAGTCTAGGTCACATTTCAATGCAATAATCAAGACAGCAGAACAAATAGTGGAAACATTAAACTGATGGCAAACCGATTCCTGTAGTCAAGAATTAGACTCTGCCAGTAAGAAACTATTTCTGTGAAAATTTCCCTAAGATATCTCAAAGTCCTAATTAAAGAATGATGGATAGAGGGGTTGTGAAGATACCTAATGCTGTAATCACCTGTGCATATGGAACTGTGGTTACAAAGCTGAAGCAGAGGAGAAAGGTTAATTAAAAAAGATACAACGATAAGCACACTATATTTGGTAATGAGGGCCATGCAAAACAAAGATGATGTATGAGGAACAATGAGGAACCATAGATGATAAGAATGTACTCAAAACAATAAATGCATAGGAAGAAATTTAATAAAACAGAAGCAATATGTTGATGTAAAATTGTTAAAGATTTATTCAAAATATGTAAAGAGCCAAACACATAGAAAAGTTCTACAGGATGGTGAATTGAGAGATTAAATATCTTGCAGTAGTGAGTTCTACCCAGTTTGGTTTGTCAAATCAATATAATTAAAGACAAAGAAACAATGGGCTACTTTTGATTGTGGGGATAACAGTTTATATCTATACACTTGTGCACCTATCTATGCATCTGCCTATCTTATGGCTTGTATTGCTATAATAAATACTATGACCAAAAGCCACTTGGGGAGAAAATGGTTTATATTGGCTTACAACTCTCACGTCACAATTTCTCACTGAAGGAATAAGGGAAGTCAGGGCAGAGAGGGAGGGAAAAGTGGGCAGAATCAGGTGTGGGAGGAGATGGGGGAGATGTACAGAGGGTCAGGAAATTGAATGGAGGTGTGTAGCAGTGGGGTGTGGGAAACTAGGGGTAGACACTAGAAAGTCCCAGATGACAGAAAATCAAGAGGCTTCCAGGACCCAACATGGATGAAATTAGCTGAAATATCCTACAAAGGGGAGAGAGAACCTATAGAGACCATATCCAGAGGTTAGACATGGCTTCTGGTTGCGGAATGCAGCTACCCCACCCATCTCAAAAATTAATCCAGAATTGCCCCTGTCTAAAGGAAATACATGGACAATGGTTCAGAGACTGAAGGAAAGGCCATCCAGAGACTGCCTCACCTGGGGATCCATCCCAATTGCAGACACAAAACCCAGATACTATTGCTTATGCCAAGAAGTGCTTGCTGACAGGAGCCTGATACAGCTGTCCCCTGAGAGGCTCTGCCAGAGCCTGACCAATACGGATGTGCATGTTTGCAGTCAACCATCAGACTGAGCACAGGGACCCCAATGGAGGAATTATGGGAAGATTGAAGGAGCTGAAGGGGTTTGCAACCCCATAAGAAGAACAAACATATCAACCAACCAGATCTCCCAGAGTTCCCAGGGACTAAACCACCAACCAAAGAGTACACATGGAGGGACACATGGCTCCAGCTGCATGTGTATCACAGGATTGCCTTACCTGGCCTCTATGAGAAGGGAGGCCCTTGGTCCTGTGGAGGCTCGATACCCCAGTGTAGGGAAATGATAGTGCGGCAGGAGTGAGTGCCTGGGTGAGGGAGAGCCCTCATAGAAGCAAGGAAGAGGGGAGATGGGATGGGGGAGCTGCAGAGGGGAAACTGGGAAGGAGGATAACATTTGAAATATAAATAAATAAATAAATAAATAAATAAATAAATAAATAAATAAATAAATAAATAGCATTTTAAAAAATCTGGAGGCGGGAATGATGCAGAAGCGATAAAAGAATGCTGCTTGCTGCCTTGCTCCTCATGGCCTATTTAGCTTGTGTTCTTATACAATGCAGGATCACCTGCCTAGGTGAGTTGGTCCACTCATACCAATAATTAATCAAGTAAAATGTGCTACAGCTTTTCCTACAGCCCTATTTTATGGAGGTATTTCTCAATTGGGGTTCCCTCTTCTCAAATGATTCTAGCATATGTCAAGTTGTCAACAATTAATACTGCCTATATACTTAACACAAGTCTTACATCACTGAGCTTGGTTATCATAAACAGGTTAAGAGTGGAGTTCAGAGGCAGTGCATGTGCTTACCACATGCAAGGCTCTGGAGGACTAAATCAATTACTCCTTGATAGTATTCGTCTACCATGGCTACAGGATCAGAGAAGCTTAATGCTCCACTCCACCATGTTACCCTGAGTGACAATGTCATTTGTACATGTTCATGAGATTCTTGTAACTGTGAAATGAGTGAATTAACATGGAAACAATAGAATCAAAGAGCTCTTGTTTGAGTTAAGTACGAACTGCATGTTGGCCTCTCCTTTGTTCAAAGACAACAGTGCCATGGAAATGACAAAAATGAATCTCTCTATAAAGAGAAGTTGCAGGTTCTGCTGTCAGATTGTTGGACTCCTGAGATGGGGGAGATGTCTAGCACACGTGTTAAGTGTGCAGATATAAGAGACTGCAGACCAGGAATGAAAGCAGGGTGGAGTCGGCAGAAACGGTTGATGGCAAAGGAGGAATACCAAGTAGAAAGGTCAAGAGACTTCTGCCTTCAGGAAAATGTGCCTCAAGGAGCCTCTTGCCCACTCAAAAGACATGCAGAGTCAGCAGCAGCTGTTTATGTTCAGCCAGAAGAGAAATCTAAGAGATCTGATTCTGAGAGCCTGCATTCTCAGTCACTAATGGTGACCATCTCTCCTGTCTGTTATGGCATTCTGAGTTCACAATCTTTGACTTGTTTCAAAAATACTAATGGGAAACCCTGTCATTTTTTTTTTATTTGAGGGTTTTCTTCTGGTGTTCCAGTGTCTTTCTGCTTTACACAAAACCAGTTGCTTTCTGGGTCTGCTGTGTGACTAAGATTTCCTTTCCACTATTTATTTGTCTCTATTCCTCCTATTTCTTCCTTTCTTGATTTCTGTTCTTATTTGAATGAAGGTGTCTCCCGAGTGATTTCTTTGTGAGTACATTAGATATACATCTTATCAACCCTTCAATATATGAAAATAAGTTCATTTGGGGCTGAGGTGACAGCTAATGGATAAAGTGTTTGCATGCAAACATCAAACCTGAAGTTTGGATCCACAAGTCTCCATGGAAAGCCAGGTTGGTTTCGACAGCATTCTAGCTCACTTGTAATCCTAGCACTCAGATGTTAGAAAATGCAAAGCAACAACAAAGATCTTCCAATTCTACAATCCAAAGATAACAAGCTTTAATACATGTCACAATATTATTTCTGCAGCTCCCCTGATTGTGTGTACTGTGTCTTCAGTAACTGCCCTGCAGCACCTGTAGGTTTGATGACAGCATATTTAAAGTAAATGTCGCCACAAGTCTTCATCTCCTCGTCAATATCCTTTACATGTTTGATTTATTTAATTTATCAGCTCCTGTTTTGCTATCAAGAACATAGCTGACTTTCAGTATTTTTCTTATCCTAACAGTGAGTAATGATGCAATGAAGATGTCTGTATGTGAGTCTGCACCTCTTATTGTTTTCAGAGCTCAGATTTCCTAAACTAAAATATTGAATCTTAGAGCTATCCAATAAATTCAAACTGTAGTAAAGGCATCCAGAATGCAATCATTGGGGAGAGTTATAATTCAAGTCAAAGGATGGCAATTCTTTGGCTTATGGAAAGACTTGGGGAATTCATTTTTTAAAGGCTGGGTGACCACTCCTTTCCACTGCCTTATAAATCAGTAAGAAAATATAATGCCTTTTAGGTTGGATGAACATGACCTTAGAAACAGCAGCTTCTGTTCTACCAAAAGTAAGTCATAATGTGTGCCAGAAAAACACAGCCATAGGTTTTGTGGACAGTGTATCTTTACAGAGGCAACAGAGCAGGCGGAGTCCATTGGGATGACACAGGATGTACTTTCAAGGCTGTTCAAAAAAGTTCATCTCCTAAATTATGCTTTCTCTCTCATTCTAATGATTCCAGTGTGATATCAATGTAAGGTAATGATGTAGAGTAATGGGGTAATGGTTATGTTTGTGTGTGTGTGTGTATGATAAAATGATTAAACAAAATCAGATGTTTCAAGAATACTGGAGAATTAGAATTTTCTCATGATTTACTGATTCTTTTTTTCTTTTTCAGGTTTCTGGAAGAAAAACAAAACAACCTAATTGTTTTTAATTATTTAAGTTCTAAAAGCAAAGCACCAAATGCCGTATCTGTTACTTTCTAACCCTGTAAAACCAAAAGGCATCAGTAATGAGACACTAACAAACAGGGGTTCCTGCTGTATGCTTGACCACTTACTCTGGGTGGCAATCCTGATCTACCTTTCTAACCACAGGTCACATGGGAAAATACCATCCATGGCTTATTCCATGTTCAGTCATGAATCTTGTTTCTTAAAAGAAAAAAAGTTCAATAGATTCCAGGATTCCTTTCAAGGTGCTAGCCCCCTGCCAAAATGATACAGAAGTCAGATGTGTATGAACCATGATGTCACAGAGCCTGCTGAGGTTGGCAGCCCCAGCTTCCAGCTTTGGGACACGTTCCTCCTTTATCAATTGCCATTAAGAAAACTCTGATAATTTAAAACCAGTTCTAACAGTCCTCCATGTACACAAGAGTAAAACTGGATAAAGCAGTGGACAGGATATAAGATTAGAAGCAAAGAACCAAGGCTTTCATGTATGTAATACCTAAACCCAGGAAGACAAAAGCCATACATTTTTCACTCATACAGGACCTCAGCTTGTGGATTTCTATCTGGTCCATCTTTCTCATCATAGGCCACATGACAGACATGAAGCTTATGTGGCTAAAGCCTTAGAAACAAGACAAATGACCTAAAGGATAAAGAGATGTTGAATGCAAACAGGCAGATGATTGACAGATGCCTAAAGTTATGATGCAAACAAGAGATGCAAAAGGGGAGGAAAATTCACCAGAACAAATTTTGATTGAAAATACCATAACAATCTCTACTATGTTGTATGCTAATTAAAATAAAGTAGCTTATAGAATCAAACAGGGTTTGGAGATGGCTTTCAGCTAATTAGAATTTCATTATAATTTCAAGAATACATTCCTGTTAGAATTAAATAGTACATGCCCAGTAAATAATTTTAACCAACTGAATTTGAGTAAAGATTGTCAGTAAAATCATTTTAGCTTTTTATTTTCCTATTGGGTAACAATAAGATTTCCACAAAGGCTCTATTTGCATTTTTTCCAGAAAATAGCAAAACAACACTTTTTTTTTTTCAGATCTACATTTGAATTTTACTACACAGAATCCTACACCATGTGTTTCCTTCTATAGTCAAATGAAGAGATAGAGGAAATGTGCCTGTGGTCTTTTAGTAGATTCCAGCAAACCTTGAGAAAAATAAAAGTACAGAAAACAACAACAACAACAACAACAAAAAAAAACAGATTAATGCCAATTCTTGTTGAACACTGTAAAAACAGAAATAACAGGGAAATCTCAGCTCTCCGTATGAATGAGCTAAACCCTGCCATTAACAGTCAATGGAGACATCATATTAAACATCTAGACTTCCCACCACACTCAGTAGAAGACTGACCTCCAGGGTCCATAGAACCATGCAGTTGTTGCTGTCCTAGCTCTTCCTCCTGCCTTTGGCTCTTTGCCTTCTTCCCTTAGTCTGGAATATTTCCCCACACAGCTGCAAAGTTCAAGCCTTTACTTTCTTAAAGATTTAGGTCAAATGCCATCTTCACAATAAGATGTCTGCTGACCATCCCACTTAAAGTGGTAACTGTCCTGCCCCCACCTATGTTTACTCTGGTTCCCTTACTCTGCTCAGGGCTTTCCTTATTTCTGAAGCATTTTGATATCATCTTCTAAAACTTACCAAACTACATATCATGATTCTTTTCTCCCATACTATAGTATAGACACTAAAAGTCTAAGATACTGTGTTTTATTCACCATATTGTCCCACATGCTGACAATAGTCCCAGGCATGCAACACCCAGTTGATCATTTTCCAAATAAATGACTGAAAGATGATATTTTTATATGTGAAGAGAAAGCACAAAATACTCCAGGCACTAAAAAAATCATTTCACAAATACACATTACTGCCAAATATCCATCCAAATGCATTCTAATGGCTGTATTAGTCAGGATTTCATTGATATAACCAAATGCAAAATATTGCAAGGAGGGAAAGATTTATTTTGCTCACAGATTCAGAAAGTTCAGGGTTGGGGAGCCACGGTAGGGCAGCTCAGTTCACAGTTGCTAGGATGCAAAAAGGAGTCCCAGGCTCCGAGGGGCTTCCCATTCTAACAAGCTTTAGCATTTTTCTCCTCTTATGCCATCTAGACCCCTAGCCTATGAGAGGATACCACCAACATTCATCAAGGGTCTTTCCTCCCTAGCTAATTCTTTCACAAAAACATCAAGAGGTGCCCTTCGCTAAAACAGAGCCCCTTCGAGTCAAGCCCCTTCCTTCAGCAATGGGAAACCACAAACAGCCTTTCCTTAAACCATGACAATAAGAGGATACATTCACAATCACCCAAAGACTCATGTCCATCTATATTGAAACTGCACTCAGCTCACCACCGGGATTCCTTATCATCTTACCTTCACTTCCTTTTCTAAAGTCTAAGCTCAAAGTATGCTCGGAGACTCAAGGCTCTATGATACAGTGGCAAAAAAAAATAGACATTCAGATTCCACAACAGAGAAGGTGGAGACAAGCGGGGACAGAGCTAACCAAAGTAAGAGAAAACATAGCTGAATAAACATGGCATCCTGTAGCTCCACGTCCAGAGTCTTGGACATGCATTGACACAGTTAGAGTCTATAAAGGGATTGCATAGGCAGCCATAACCCCACATCTTTGCTCAGTACGCCTTGCATGCCTTCATGCCTATGCTGGCTCTATTAACTGTCTGGAGCTTCCTCAGCAAATTGTCTGCTCTTGGCATCACTGACTTCATGGAGTCTCCATGACATCTTCAGTTTCACACTCACAGCCCCTTTCCCAGGCTGCCTGCAAGGATTCTGACTATGCCGCATGTAACCCACATCCACATACAGATTTTACTTTGAAATCTGAGTGGAAACATTCATTGCTGTATAACTGTTATATCCCATATGCCTTCAAATTGAGCATCATGTGTATGTAAAGGACTTCTGCTAGTCGCAGCAGTAGCCAAGGCTTCATGAATCATGGCTATCATGGCTTCTAAATATCTGGGTGGCTGAGCATAGGGAAACACTTATAGTGCCCTGCTTTAAATGTAAAACAATTTAAAAGCTTTGTTGTGTGAGTGTGTGTGTGTGTGAGTGTGTGTGTGTGTGTGTGTGTGTGTGTGTGTGTGTGTACACATGCATGAGCGAACTTAACCTTGAGAATTTATCATTAGCTTATACAATGATATGGCTATACCTATTACCAGTGAACTAAATAACAAAAATGGTCAAAATTGAAAAATACGCATTATATATTTATTTGACCACAAAGAAGAAATAAATTCACCATCAAAAATTTTATCAGTGAGGCTGTCAATTCTCATTTCATCATGGAATAAAATATTTCACATCAGTTTGCTGTGAGTAGGAGGAATTTAGCATGTGCCTTTGTCCCTATGGTGTCTGATTTGATAGCGCATAAACCCAAGCTACACTTTGATCCATCCATACTTTTTATTCATAGATTCAGGATATAAATATTTCACTGTCATAAAGAAGAAAAGTCTACTGAGATTAGCATTTCAGTTGTGGAATCACCACCAATGCAGACAATAAATCTAGTTCTATACATCTCAGCTTATTCATGCTGAATCCCCGGGGGAGCACAAAGTGTTCTCCAGGATGCCTGCGTTTTTTGTCTCACTAGCCAACTGACTAACCAATAGACTAGTCATGTGTAAAGCTTCCATGAATCTCCACTGTAATACCAAAGCCAGTAAGTAACCTTCCCCAAATCCAACCCTGGTTAATATGCGTATTTTATATCTGACTTCTAATGCTCTTACTGTAATTAAAAGTACCTTAAACATAAGTTACCATCAACAACGATACGTTGGCTTGACAGTATTTTTCCTTGGTTTGAGTAGTGCTGTCTACCCAGAGAAGCTGGCTCTTTGCTGGAGTCTGCTTGTGACACTTCCCTCTTGTATTTCAGTCTTTGTGCTGAAGCTAATAAACTCATCAATTTCTCCTAAAAGTTCCTCAACTTACCTCTTAGGTAATTTTTGTGTGTGTGTGTGTGTGAGCATTACTAGATCCTATAGTGACACTCCTTAGGTGTCCAAATTTCAGCCTTTGGTATCAGATTGATACTGTGTTCTCTGATTTGAGGGCTGGGTTGCAGACATAGGCTAAGTCCTCTCAGGGTCCTAAGTCTCCTAGAATATTGAAACTGGGTTTGATGTAAAAAGTTGTTTCCTTCATCTGAAACAAGAATCAAATTGCATGACCAATGGGGAGATACTACTTTCCACCGTCTTTACAGATGATCTGAGTCTGGGCTGAAGACAGACGGTCTCAATCAGTTACAGTAACTATGTTCTGCTTCTTTTGTAGTTCAAGCCTCAGGTGAAGGCAAGGGTATTTGACAGTGAGGTTCTATAGTTTTGTTTCAGTTGCTTTACTGTATTTTATAGAGACTGAAGTTGCTTCTCTCTTTGTTCTTTGTGATGTAAATCTGCCTTTGACTGTGACCAACACTTTTTAGTCTGACCTCAATAAAAACATATGAGAGCCAATTTTTCTTCAAAGAAAGGCAAAGAGCTGTTGCTGCTCCTAAGCATGAAAGGATGCTTTAAACAAACACATCCCTAAAGAGAAAATATCAGGACTGTCTAGATGTGCAGTGGTCTCACAGGTATACAGAAAAAATCTCCCCTTTCAGACAGATGCATTCCGCCAGAGATGCAAAAGAGGTTGGGTGCCTGGCATCTCAGTCACCCACTCCTTCTAAGATGTTTGGGTTTACAAATCACAGAAAAGAGTAAAACTGACTCAGAGATGATACTTTGAGGGAAAAGCTTATAAATAACACTTGACCAAGACACAGCCCCTGCCTCAGTCACATTAAAATTGAAGACAATTGTCCATTCAAGCCCAAGCTGTCCTTGAATCCCAGCTGACTGTGCACAAGACTGTAGTACCTCATCTTTCTGATACCTAGAAAACAGTATTCTCTCATGGCAATCTTAACCTTCAAGTGGCCAAAAGAGAGAACATTGAAATTCAATTTTATGTAGACTTTATTATTTTTACTTGTATGTGTATGAATGTTTGCCTATGTGTATGTATATGTACTGCATGCATACAGTGCCTTCAGGGGTCAGAAGAGGGCAAAAGATTCCCTGGAATTGAAATTACCTATGCTTGGAAGCCACTAAGTGAGTGCTAGGAACTTAACATGGTCCTCTGCAAAAGCAGCAAATGCTTGTAGCCACTGATCCATTTATCTAACCCCTGAAATTCTAAAATTGTAATAATGTAAATGTTCCATTGGGAAACTGTTTTAAAGCCAAAGACTGGAAGGTTATCCCCAGTGCTACTCCAAAGGTCTGCTCCCTACAAATAGTTCATTAAAACTTAACCAAGATTCTCTTTATCTAATAAAGTTTCATTTGATGCTATCTTGTGACCCTCCCTTCCCTTTTGCCTTCAACCTAACCCCCACCCCCACCCCCTACCCCACCCCCAACCCCCAACCCCCATGATTTTTTTTAACTGAAGAAAAAAGCCATTCCTCAAATATTAGTCAAACACCTGTAGGAAAGCCAATGCATTGTGACATTGCTCCAAAGGGAAGAAAATATGTCAAAGACCCCACCCAGCACAGGGACTTCCTGTTCACCTCCTCCTTGTCCCCACTTTCCATCACACAAAAGCACTTTGTGTCCTAAAATTTTCTGGATAGAGATTTGAGGAACATAGCCTATGTCTTCTTTAGGGCTGAATTTGAACAAACCTGTTTCCTGGCCATGCCTTCCAGTCATATCTGAATTAACCCTCTGCCAGGGCTGTCTCTATACCCAGCTGTGCTGCTGCAGCTTTCTGCTCTCCAAGAACTAGGAATCCACTGCATTACCAGTGTAGCCTGGCTCCTGCTATTGGTCAGGAATGCATGACGTTCTCTGGGCACCTATCTGGGAAGCTGTTGTTTCGCTCTGAGACCCTCCGTTTGTTTGTTTGTTTGTTTGTTTGTTTGTTTAGATTCTTCAGCCTCATCAATACAATTCCTGCATCTCCCACCGGGTGATCCTTAGACACCCAAGAAGTCTTGCCTTCCCCTCTTATCAACCCCTTAGGAGAAAACTGAACTATTAATGAGAACAAGCCAGGATCTTTCTGATCTCAACTCTGTCATGTGTCTGTCCTCTCCCAAGTACTGAAACCACTCAGATGGCTGACACATCTCTACCATTTCTGTCACAACTTGAGTTACTCCTGAGTTCTCTTCAGCTTGTCCGTCTACAGCATTACATCTCTTTGACAGAAATTTCCACTCATAACACACCTTCACTTCTCTCAGGAGACTTTTTTTTCCTTTTTTTTTTCTTTTTCTTTTTCTTTTTTTTTCTTTTTTTTCGAATTTTTTATTAGATATTTTCTTCATTTACATTTCAAATGCTATCCCGAAAGTCCCCTATACCCTCCCCCTACCCTGATCCCCTACCCACCCACTCCCAATTCATGGCCCTGGCATTCCCCTGTATTGAGGCATATAAAGTTGCAAGACCAAGGGGTCTCTCTTCCCAATGATGGCCGACTAGGCCATCTTCAGCTACATATGCAGAAGATGTATAAGCTCTGGGGGTACTGGTTAGTTCATAGTGTTATTCCACCTATAGGGTTGCAGACCCCTTCAGCTTCTTGGGTACTTTCTCTAGCTCCTCCATTGGGGGCCCTGTGTTCCATCCTATAGATGACCATGAGCATCCACTTTTGTATTTGCCAGGCACTGGCATAGCCTCACCAGAGACAGCTATATCAGGGTCATTTCAGCAAAATCTTGCTGGCATATGCAATAGTGTCTGCTTTTGGTGGCTGATTATGGGATGGATCTCTGGGTGGGGCAGTTTCTGGATGGTTCATCCTTACATCTCAGCTCCAAACTTTGTCTCTGTAACTCCTGCCATGGGTATTTTGTTCCCTATTCTAAGGAGAAATGAAGTAAAGACTTTTAAACAAGGAATGAAGACACCACTTAGAACATTAGAACAGCCAGACACTCGGTGTCTCTCCCATAGTTAAGATGGAATAGGAAGATTGGGGCCACAAGAAAGGAAGGGCTTGTTACTCTCCTCACAATCTGACTTGTTACTAGCTAAGAATCATGGGATTTTAACACAGTGGATCTGTAAATGGCTATACCCTCTTTACTTAGAAAGTCTTACAAATGAGATTATAAACCATGTTTGGTCACAACACATGTCTTATCCTCATTTTGGTCAAAAGGAGGCACAATCAGGACAGCAAGAATGACAGTGAACACAGGAAGAGCCCTCTCTCCTTTATGCCCCTTTCTTCTCTGTTGAGTTGTACAATACAACTTACAATCATATTGATGGAAGGAGTTTTACCTAGATAAAAAATACCTAAACATTTTACTTTAATAATTGATGCTCACATGGGCAAGGGGCACAACTAGACTGAAGATTCTACAGAATGTTTGATTGCCTAGAACTTTCTGGTTGTAGAGAGTTAGAATGTTACAGATACATAAGCAAATTGGCCTCCGGCTACTGTAGGACTCATGTTTATCCATTACTCACTTCCTTCTGTACTCACCTATCAACCTTATAATTCTGAGGTCAAACATTTGGAATATATTCTTTGCAGAGTACTGGCTTCTACCAACCAAGAATCTAAGGATGCCATTAAGACAACATGTAAGACCAGTAACAGAGATTCTCTGCCTTGCTGGAACCCACCTACCTCTTCTCCCCATCAATGCATTTGATAAATCTTTGATTTATGATTTTCTTTTTTTCCCTGAGACTGTAAAATGTTCAATACCTTCAGTGTTGGAACATGTTGTTCAGGGCATGTTGTTCATGTGCCCCTGGTCCATGTGCCCCTGGTCCATGTGCCCCTGGTCCATGTGCCCCTGGCCTATGTGCCCCTGGCCTATGTGCCCCTGGTCTATGTACCCCTGGTCCATGGTCATGCACATTTTGCTCAGAATAAACGGATTTATGACTTTAAAGGGAAAGCTGTGCTTTGTATGGACAACTTACTCTTTTCACACACACACACACACACACACACACACACACACACACACACACACACATGCACACATCTTCTGCTCTGGCATATAAGGAGAAACTATCCTCTGCAGTGCATGTATTTTGAAGTAGAGTCTTCTTTTATTTTTTTATTAGATATTTTCTTCATTTACATTTCAAATGCTATCCCGAAAGTCCCCTATACCTCCCCCCCACCCTGCTCCCCAACCCACCCACTCCTGCTTCCTGGCCCTGGCATTCCCCTGTACTGGGACTTAGCATAGATATAGATTATACTCTTTGAAGAATAAAACCAGGAATTCACATTCATGCAGCTACTGTTAAGGCACATCTGTGTATATATCTTAAATCTATCTCTTGGTGTGTACATTTCTGTACTCAAAAAATGCCAACATGCTACACTCTCTTGAAATTCTTTTCTGTGATGTTAGTGAAGCAGTCAGATACACCAGAGCAGAGGTCCAGGAGAATGCCTCAGGCTGCTCAACCAACATACAGACTGCCATCACTCTTCCGATTGATTTGATAGTCAGTGGACTTGGAAAATGTCTTTCTACAGCATTCTCCCCTAATTTAACTAAAAGATGGTATAACAAAAAGACTTCTAAATATCCTCAAATTGCAGTCAGAGAGGCTCAGTTAATGCACTTTTCCCTACTTGCTCTGAATCCAGTAACTACAAACTCCACTAGAATGCCTTAACTACTAATAGTTTTGCATGACTATTGTAAAGTTCTTATAAAATAAATTTGTATTTATAAGGGGGATTGCCTGTCTGAGAGTTCTTATAGTAAGAGAAGACTGTGGGTTACACTTGATAACAAGCCTCACCCTGGACCACTTTATCTCAGTCAGCCTTTTACCCATGTTTCTTTACCTCTGCAAAGCTGAATATCTAGATCTATTTCTTTAAAAAAAATTCTTGTCTCATCAAAAAGTCAAAATCAAAACTTAGAGTTGCTTAGCTCTCTATATCAATTGGTAAAATAACGTGAGTAATAAAAACCCCAAGTCTCTAAGGAACAGAGAGCTTAGAAGCTAGCAAATGAAAGCACTGATTGGCCTTGCAGTCATGGCACACGCCTTTAATCCTAGCTCTTGGGAGGCAGAGGCAGGCAGATTTCTGAGTCCTAAGCCAGTATGGTCTACTAAGTGAGTTCGAGGACAGCCAGGGCAATACAGAGAAAACCTGTCTCGTAAAAACAAAACAAAATGAAACAAAACAACAAAAAAAGGAAGGAAGGAAGGAAGGAAGGAAGGGAGGGAGGGAGGGAGGGAGGAAGGAAGGAAGGAAGGAAGGAAGGAAGGAAGGAAGGAAGGAAGGAAGGAAGGAAGGAAGGAAAGAAGGAAGGAAGGAAGGACTGAATGGAATGGAAAGTACCAGATATCTCTCTCTCTCTCTCTCTCTCTCTCTATCTCTCTTTCTCTCTCTCTCTCTCTCTCTCTCTCTCTCTCTCTCTCTCTCTCTCTCTCTCTCTCTCTCATGTGTGTTCTGTGAAGCATGCAGGAATGATTATGACTATACTATTTGTATGTTGTTGCCTTAGGGTTTCATTGATGTGCAGAGACACTACCAAGGCAACTCATATAAAAAGAAAAAACATTTAATTGGAGCTGGCTTACAGTATCATCAATCAAGTCAGGAAACATGGCAGTGTGCAGGCAGATGTGGTGCTGAAGGAGCCAAGAGTTCTACATCTTGATCAGAAGGTAGCGGAAGGGGACTGTCTTCTGAGGCACCCAGCAGGATTTCTTCCACACTGGGCAGAACCTGAGCATAGGAGGCCTTAAAACCCACACCCACCATGACACATTTCCCCTAAGAAGGCCACAGCTCCTAATAGTGTCACTCCCTATGGTCAAGTACTCAAACTCATGAATCTATGGGAACCAAACCTATTGGAAACACCACAGTTGTTTTTATGATATTAAACTGATGAACAGATGAAAACTCATAAATTAAGTAAAATGAATCCAAAAGCATCTCAAAGTTTATGTGATTTGGGAAATTTTTAAGGTTCTTCTAAATAAAATTAAGTGACATTAATTAGATATGTATATCATTTTTAAATAATGTAAACTTCAAAACAATCACTGTATATGTCTAAACTGTAAAAATGACTCAGTGGTTGGGAACACTGACTGCTCTTACAGAGGACCTAAGTTCTGTTCTCAAAAAAAGGACCCTGATATAGCTGTCTCATGTGAGGCTATGCCAGTGCCTGGCAAACACAGAAGTGGATGCTCACAGTCAGCTAGCTATTAGATGGAACACAGGATTCCCAATGGAGGAGCTAGAGAAAGTACCCAAGGAGCTAAAGGGGTCTCCAACCCTATAGGTGGAAGAACAATATGAACTAACCAGTATCCCCAAAGCTCGTGTCTCTAGCTGCATATGTAGAAGATGGCCTAGTTGGCCATCATTGGGAAGAGCGGCCCCTTGGTCATGCAAACTTTATGTGCCCCAGTACAGGGGAATGCCAGGGCCAAGATGTAGGAGTGGGTGGATAGGGGAGTAGGGCAGGGGGTGGGGGAGGGTATAGGGGACTTTTGGGATAACATTTGAAATGTAAATGAAGAAAATATCTAATAAAAATTGGGAAAATTAAAAAAAAAACACACACACTGCAGCTCACAATCATCCGTAACTCCAGTTCTATGGCATCCGATGCCCTTCTCTGGCCTCTGCAAGCACCAGGCATGTACACAGTGCACATGCACAGGTAGACAGACCACCCAAATGTATGAAAATAAATATATCCTAAAATTTATAAATACCTGGATATAATATTTGATATTATTAAAAGGCAATGGATATTTGAGTATATCTCTATACCCAAGGATTTTATTATTAAAAATGTGTGTTTTGCGGCAGAAGTCACTGGATGGGGCTCAGAAGCATGGGTTCTGTGGAGTGAGAGATAACATGGGCACTTTGAGTCTTTGCAGACTGTGTCATCCAGGTCAATCTCAAACCTCTGCCAATCTTCTGTAGGCCACACCAACATGCTCGGCTTTTCCCTTGTGAGGACACAGGCTCTAGCTATTAGCTCCAGCTGGCTTAGAAGTCCTTGAGCTGCCAGGATGCTTGGGATTTAGATGGAAGAGTCATATTAATAAAGGAAGACAACTCTCTTCTTTGGTATGTTGTTTAAAACTTTTTAAAATGGTCATTTCTGTAAATTATAAATGTGTACAGTTCTATATGGTGCTGTTTCACAGCTGCTGTGCATTAATATACAATAACCAAAGTAAAAAGGGATATAGATGAAGAAAGTCAGACATTTTCATAAAGAAAGTTACAAGTATGAATTCATTTTTGGTTTTGGTAAATTAAAAGAAAAAGTATGGGTTAAGAGAGAAATATATATTGACAATACGTAAAACTCAACAAAATTATAGGCCCAAACTAAAGATTTAATCTAGGTGCAACATGTCTGAACAGGCTGCAGTTACAAAACGGTTAGGAAATAGAATGCAAATTTTTGTTTAAAGGCAATTTTCTGTGTGAGCAAGTTGGGTATAATTAGAAGAGAATTGTCTGTAGATTAAGCTTTTAAGTCAAAAACACACACTCAAAGCTAAAATACAGTGTTAAAACAATATTTTTCTTTGGAATGTTGATTTGCTCTTAATAAAAGACAGTAAAAGGTATTACTTACTGTTCAGATTGCTGGACTGAGAAACCAAGGTCCAAGGTTTTAACAAGGAAATTAAGAGCAGTTTGTACTGTCAGTGATGAGGTCTTTACTGCATAAGGAAGGTGAGTCTTGGAACTTGGAAAGTGCTAAGTTTAATGAGTACTGTTCACAGAATGAAAGACAATTGCTTCTTATACTACCAAGATTTGTTTGGCTTAAATACATTTGGCTTAAATGTATTTAAATGCATTTGCAACATTTGGTTTAAATGCTTTATCTCATGCAGATTGCAGGCTCAGGCTTTTAGTGGTCTCCGAATAACAGGAAGTGTACAGGCGCCTCCCACCGTTCTCCATAAATATATTTTCATAACTATAAAATTATGAAATTGTTGAAATTTACATTCTGTTTTTAATCATTGTGTTCAGCTAGATTTGTCTTAACGTTTTGCTGTTATGCTTTGTTTTGTATTTTGAGACAAAATTTCTCTGTGTAACAGCCCTGGCTGTCCTGGAACTCCCCCAAGATGGCTTCAAAGTCACAGATATCCTCCTACCTTGGTCTCTGAGTGCTGGGATCAAAAAATATCGACCACCACCACCACCTAGCTTTTGTAGCCTTGGCTGTCCTGGAAGTCACTCTGTAGACCAGGCTTGTCTTGATCCCACAGAGATCCTCCTGCCTCTGCCTCCCAAATGCTGGCATTAAAGGCATATGCCACTACCATCCCACAATTTGTCTTCATATTATCCTTGAATGTAAAAAAAATGGGATTCAATATAAAAGGTGTATTAAATAACATGACCTTCTATATTATAATCCATTTTCATTTTCAGGTGGGTGACCAGGTTCATGCTGTAGCATGTATTTCAAACCATTGGTATCTTTTTGAGATTATAATATAATTGCGTTTCTCCCTTCCCTCTCCTCCCTCCAAACTCTCCCACACACCCACCCCACTCCACTTCAAATTCATGCCCTTTTAAAAAATTAATTGTTCTTACATTTATTTAAACCTAGGTATTTTTAATAAAGGCTTCAAAATCAGATTCTATAATTAAGAGATTTTTCAATCTATATTTAACCTTGATATTTTCACAGAATTCATGGATATTTAAAAGATACATATTAGACATGTTTTTATAAGTGTGTTACTTGTGTTTCATGTTCATAAGAGACTACTTATACTCTCTCTTGGTATAGTAGACCTCATTTGAATTATGTGGTCATTATTTGATGAAACAATTATATTCTATAAAAATAACCAAATTCTCCTTCATTTCGGAAAAGTCATCCACAAGTTCTTTAGCCATGACTGTTTAATGTCCTATTCACAGTAAGGATGCCTTAGTCTGAAGAAAATCTAGAAACTTTTGCAAACATCAAGAATCATGCCTTCACGAAAGACCACAGAAGAATTAAAGCAGCTGCAACAAGGACTGACTTTTGTGAACACAAGGCCACCCCTCTAGATTCTGTTAAGATCTAGAGAGCGCTAAGAAGAGCCTGATTGATTTATAAAACTTCTAACAAAACTGGCAGAACCTGCTTAAGTCATGTGAGGCTAAATGAATTGGTGGGTTTTTGTTTGCTTTTGTTTTTGAGGAGTTATGGGTTTCCATCAAGTTTTGTTGCAAACGCATCTTTGAAGGTAAAATTCTAATGTGACTCTAACAGTAAAGAGAAGGCTTTTGTCCCTTGTAAGTTCCTTGAGAGATACACTTATACAAATTAGACCTAACTTGTACATGGCCCTACATTGCTAATCTGTTCTGTTTTGAACACTATGCCAAACACTGTTACAGTACACCCAGAGTTTCTCAACTCCAATGCAATATTAGATTGCCATCTTTAAGAGGGAGAGGTCAGGATTTTCAAATTTTTCTTTTGCTGGCCATCATTTTTTGTTCTATTTTTACTTTGATTATGTAACTTTCAATCCTAATTTGTATACTCTAATAATTCAAAACTGTAAGAAAAATTAAAATTGTAGTAGTCTAATCATTAGATGTGCTATAGGAATCTACAACAATCACGTGACTGAGGCCCTGATGAGACCATTTGTGGCTACATGTGATGCAACCTAGATTCTTTTTTACTAAGTGGGACATGACCACCTAAGAATGAGCCTGCCAGCAACATCAGACTTTAGTTCTTTAGTTCTTGGTAAGCAGTAGACAAGGAAGAATGCCTATCATACAAAGCTTATTGTCAAGGCTGGGGAAGAAAATGAGAAACTATTTTAAATGTCACAAAAATGAGGTCACAAAATGGAAGAACAATGAGGCAAGGGATTATAGTCACCTGAGTCATTCTGACCTAACACAGAATTCTGAGGACTCCCTGACATTATAAAGATAAGGAATTATAACCCCACTGTCTTAGTCGGGGTTTCTATTCCTGGACAAAACATCATGACCAAGAAGCAGTTGGTGAGGAAAGGGTTTATTCAGCTTTCACTTCCACACTGCTGTTATCACCAAAGAAAGTCAGGACTGAAACTCAAGCAGCTCAGGAAGCAGGAGCTGATGCAGAAGCCATGGAGGGATGTTCTTTACTGGCTTGCTTCCCCTGGCTTGCTCAGCCTGCTCTCTTATAGAACTCAAGACTCCCAGGCCAGAGATGGTCCCACCCACAAGGGGCCTTTCCCCCTTGATCACTAATTGAGAAAATGCCTTATATCTGGATCTTGTGGAGCCATTTCCCCAACTGAAGCTTCTTTCTCTGTGATAAATCCAGCTGTGTCAAATTGACACAAAACTAGCCAGCACACCCACTAAGTGGGGAATATTACAATACTCTAAAAACACAGAACAGATTCATTCTGCACTTGATTAATTACCAACTTTCTTTCCATCCAGTCATGATATTCTACACACGTTGTCTTACAAGAGTCGCTAGTGCTATTGCTGTAGCAGAAGGATCTAGAATGCAGCTCGTTTTGCTGAAGGTGTTTGCCTGCCTACAGTCATAAGCATTTCTAGGATGCCAAGGCAGAACCATGTTGTGGTGACACGGGCAGTGGCAGTCAATGTTTCAGACCAGCAGGACACAGGGAGGGAAGGATGGTGGTGGCAAAGGAGCAGCACTGGCATGGGTAACAGCAGCAGAGAGCTGAATCAGCGCTTTCCTTGTGCTTACCCAGAAGACAAGCTCTGAGAGTCGGGCGCTTGCTCGTCTGTCCCTGGTGTAGGAGCACCACACCTCCACCCTCCCACTACACAAACAAGCTAACTAGGGGAAAGGAACCAGGAAAGCATTAAGAAACTGATGGAATTAACTACACTGCAATTTGGAGAAGGATGCCACAGTTACTGTTGTCTTCCCAAATTATCACAGTGCTGCCTAAAAATCAACCACTGAATTAGGGTTCATGGAAAGGATCTAACAAGTTATTTAGCTAATTCATGGCACCAGTAGTCTTATGTCACCCAGATAATTAAATCAATTGGATGGCTATTGTCTTAAATCTTAATAGTTTGTTTATATATGAACTCATCTGGCCATCTAATATTAACATTTTGAATATTATTTTCAAGTTAACTTTAATCAGCCTCTATTCCATGCAATTATGGCCTATATTTATGTTTGGCCACCAAGTGACCCTTGATGAAAAATTCAGAAACAGTAGATAGTAGTCCCAAAGTATTATGTGCAAAAAAGTTAAACAACTGGATAGCATTTGAAATGTAAATTAAGAAAATATCTAATAAAAAAAAAGAAAAAAATGTATACTCAGAAGTCCTTTCCCAGTCCCAATTTCTAGGTCAACAATTCAATTATCCACATACACAAAGGTTAGAAAGGACCTACTAAGCACAAGGAAATTTACGCAGGTGGGACAAAACCATTCCTCCAATCCCTCTTCTTAGACAGAAGAGACTGTAATGAGAACTAGCTGTCCGTCACACATTTCCATTCTGAACTCTACATCCCAGCAACAACAGAACCTTCAGGAAGTCATGTACCCATCACCATGCACAGGTCCCTGTATCTGATATGTTAGGGACAGTGAACAGCCATGTTAGGCATGTACAGCATTGTGCTAGAAACCATGTTCCACTCAAAGCTGTGGCTCTTAAATGGAGACACCACTTGTTTCTGCTTCTTCAGGCTACCACAGTGGTGCCATGATTTAATTTCTTGTTTTTGTCTTCCCTTGTTCAAAGTTAGAAGCTACTATTATGCATTTATTATCAACATGGGTGTTTTATCAATTCTACTAAGTTCTGTTCATGTTCATCTTTGCAAACACTATGGTCATGCTAATGTATGAACATGACCTGCTCATTTTCAGAGGCAAATGGGCCTCATAGAGAGAAACCTAATACAACCCTGTTATTTTATTGGTACCATTTCTATGATAATTTTTAACAAAATAGAATAAAAAGATACAGTTTGGAGCAACTATTCTAGAATCCATGGAATCAGGACTAAAAAATCTTTTCTTTTTCTGATTCATGGATTTAATATATAGCGGTCTCGGGGGAAAATATACCAATCCCTGGCAAACATGGAGGTGGAAGCTCACAGTCAGCTTTTAGATGGAACACAGGATTCCCAAGGAAGAAGTAGCTAGAGAAAGTACCCAAGGAGCTAAAGGGGTCTTCAACCCTATAGGTGGAAGAATAACCATGAACTAACTAGTACCCCCTGGGCTCGTGTCTCTAGCTGCATATATAGAAGAGGATGGCCTAGTTGGCCATCAGTGGGAAGAGAGGCCCCTTGGTTATGCAGACTTTATATGCCCCAATACAGGGGAACGCCGGGGCCAGGGGGTGGGAGCGGGTGGGTAGGGTAGCAGGGCCGGGAGGGGGGAGGATATAGGGAACTTTCTGGATAACACTTGAAATGTAAATGAAGAACATATCTAATAAAAGTTGAAAAAAAAAAGAGACTATAGATACTGAAGCATGTAAATTCCATCTGAATTTTAGAGGGACACTCTTCTGGAACATCATTTCAGACAGAAATGGGGGATTTTCAACTCCGCCTCACATGTCAAACATAAAAACAGAAAGTGTCTTCTATACTTAGTATCAAATGTACTTGTGTATCACGTGATGACCCGAGTGTTCATGGAGAATGTCTAGCCGCCCTTTCTCCCTCTGTGCTTGTGAGTACAGTAAATGAAAATGTTGAGAGTAAAGTTTAAAACTAAGCTTGTTATAGGAAACCACTCATCTCTCACTCCAGCCCAGCACTCGAGCACTTTTCCCGAATCCAACAAAGAACTCATAATATGCTGTTCCTCTCCTAGCCAATGAGAAGTAAAAAGAACACTGTATGAGCAGCATCTTACCTTTTGTGAACAGGAGTCTTTTCAGGATAGAAACTATGGATTCTTTCTGAGCATTCTTTATAGCAACTCTTTCTGTCATTCGTCACCATTAATTGGATTAAAAAAAAAAAAAGCAACAAGAAATCTCTGTGAGTCTTTTGGAAAAAACTCTCTATATTACACAGAACTAAAACTATTTCTGGGTGGGCTCAGAGCTCAGTTCAGCTGTAGAAGTCATCTGGGTTAATGCAGGAAGCCAGCATAGCAATGGGTCCCAAACATCAACCCCTCCTTTTGTCCCTGTTTTTACTAAGCAACGTGATGGTGTTACTCAGTTGAGCTGTGCTTTATACCTTCCCACTGGCAATAAAAACATAAAGAAATAGCACTATCATATAAAAGAAGTTGGCAAAGCATCTTCTCATTGTGTGCAAAAGACAGGGAATGCTAGAGTTTGGATCATACGTGCCCTCAACCAGTCTTTGTACTTGCTTTTCATGATGTCTCTATTGGGAGCTGGACGACACTTTAGTAGAAGAGTATTAGTAGGAAGACTTTAAGACATTGGGACAGGCTTGTCCCCTTGAAGGGGACTGTGGTACACCCCCACTCCTCATCGCTCCCTTCATTTTCTGGGCATGAGATGGACAGCTTTGTTGAACCACTTGTCCCTGCTGTGTTGTCTTGCCACAGGCCCAAAGGCAGCAGCCAGTCCATCTAATTGTGGACTAAATTATCCAAAATTGTAAGTCAAAAAAAGGTTCTTATATTTATGAGTTTATTACCCTGGTATTTGTTTCAGTGATAGGAACTAAATAACATAAAAGAGAAATGTTAAAAAAAAAATAAGTTAGGACAAAAGAGAGTTGTATATCCCTCCCAAAAAAAAAAAAAAAAGTCGGTGGGGGGCTGGCAGGGACAGGGCCAGGGAGAGTGTCCTGGATAGCTTGTGACACAAACATTATCTGAGAGGAGGGAACCACAACTGGGAAAATGCCTCCATAATATCCAGCTATCACTGGGAGGAGAGGCCTTTGGTCTTGCAAAGATTATATGCCCCAGTACAGGGGAATGCCAGGGCCAGGAAGCAGGAGTGGGTGGGTTGGGCAGCAGGGTGGGGGGGTGGTAATAGCATTTAAATGAAGAAATATATGTAAATGAAGAAAATATCCAATAAAAAATTGTTTCTAAAAAAATCCAGCTGTAAGGTATTTTCTTAATTAGTGATCAATGTCCCCATCAGCTTATTGTGGGTTCTGCCATCTGTGGGCTGTTCTATAAGAAAGCAGGCTGAGCAAGCCATGAGAAACAAGCCAGCAAGCAGCATCCCTTCATAGTCTCTGCAGCAGCTCCTGCTTCCAGAATCATGCCCTGTTTGAGTTCCTGTCCTGACTTCTTTGATGAAGAACAGTGATATGGAAGCATAAGCCAAGTAAACCCTTTCCTCCCCAGCTTGCTTTTGGTCACAGTGTTTCATCACAGCAACAGTAACTCTAACTCAGACAGAGGGTTTTTACCATCTAATTCCCCAGTTTATCTGTTTAATATATTAGACGCTTTGAAAGCATGAAGTAATTGTCAAATATATTAACATAAATCATAAAATAAACATAACAAAACATGAAATAGTATAAATCATAAAACCTAAATCCATTTTTCTCCAGACAGCAAAAATTAAGTGAAAGCTAAGATAAAAATAATAACAAGAAGATAAATGAACACCCCTATCTAGTGGAGCTACCTCCCTCTTTGGACAAATAATTCATCCTATTTTTTTTAAATGTTTTTTATACTTATTCTATAAAGATTGGAATAGCTATTACTGATGATTTAAGTTTTCTTTAACTGACCTAAAAATCATACACGGGCACTCAGAAGCTACTCGAAATGGTTCTCAATACCAAACCAGAGAAAAGTTGAGAGGGAAAAAAAGATTAATAAAGTAGTATTGTCTTATATTCATAAGTATCTCAGAATCCATACTAATATAAATAAAGGATTAAATAAATGTAAAAGAGACAAGTCTCCTGTGCACAGGATTTTAACAATCTATGTAGATGGCTTACCTAAAAATGTGGAGAGTAGTCTCCACACTCCTTAGTCATGAGCTGTGTGGGTTGAGTCCCTTCCGAAGGATCTGGTGTGGAAGGGATAGTGGTGACACAATTTTGTCGTGTGACTGACCAACTGTACCCAACAGGTGACCAAGGTTAAAGGGCAGAATCATGTCATGATAGGGAATCTTATTAAGTGGTGAGAGCAGCTTTGTGATCTTGAGCCATGAGAAGCCAGCAGCATCGGATGACAGCCTCACACTCCAGCCGGGCGTCTGCAGTACATCTCACTGGTACTCCTCACGCCTGCCCAGGTCAGCCAAAGCCACACAGGTCCACACAACTGTCACAGGCAGATGGGGACTCCAGAGACATGACAACTCAGAAGCAAGGCAAAAATCACTGGGATTTCAGGATGAAAAATGAAATTAGATTAAAAAAAAAAAAGTAAAGAAAATTCAGCGAAGTGTGAGCTGTAGTTAATGGGACAGTTAATGATGAGTGCTGGTTCGTTAATCATAACAAATGTACCGTTGTGAGATTTTATTATCAGGGAAAATCGGGTATGGGCTGCATGAGAATTGCATTGCCCCAATTTGTCTATAAATTCCAAGTTGTTCTAGAATAAAAGCAGATTTTGACAAAAGCCCTGCAAATACAAACCCATCCCAGTTTAACAGCCTCCCAGGCACTCACTAGTCACGCATAAACTGTAAAGAGAACACTCAGTCTGCCCTCCCTGTCAGGCACACTGCATCTTTGGATAGGGATCTCCTGTCCTTGTTTATGCTACATACATGAGGCTTAATGAATGCTGGATGAATCCCAAACACGCTGTTCTTTGCGTTAGCTACATTCTTGGATAATTTTATTTTATTCAGTACAGATCAGGAACATGGTTAGGAAGTGTATTTCCAAAATTATGATCCCCTTCTTCAAAAGTTCAATTAAAAACTCCTGCAGAAGGAGACTGGTTCCTTCCAGAGATGATGATAAAGTTTATCTTCGCTTGTGTAAATCGCTTGCTGTGTATTCAAACAAGATGGCTTTTCCTTCTGTAGTGGATCCTGTCTACCCACTGTGTAAAGAGAATACAGGGCAGCTTTATCAGGAAGTCGCATTGCTAAATTTGTGTTACCGTCTCATCACTGTTTCTCTGGCAACAAACTGATGTGAAGAAAGCAATAAGCTGACTGCGGGATAGAGAGACAGGCATGGCTTCTCCTGGGCTACTCAGCCCCACCCTCTCTGCAAATGCCTCAACCTTTACCCACAGCAGTGAGGACTCAGGAGCCAAGTACTCACTGGGCAGAGATGGTACCACTAGCCGCTCTTAGCACTGCACCATTTGGAGAAAGAAGAATTTATCAGAATGAATTAAGTAGTCACAACTCAGAGTTGTTCTCTTGTATTTTGTAAGAAATCATTTCATTAACAAAAACCTGATGATATTCTGTTTGAATATGTTTTCATAGTAGCCTTGCTTGCAAGTTAAGTTAGCTTCCACAGGAAAAGATACTCATGGGAGAAGGAAAAGGGAACTACTTCATCATTCCTTTCAAACAAGAGGACTAACATCCCACCTTGAAAGAGAAATAGAAAGACTCTAAAGAAGTCCAACTTCTTTAGAAAAATTATAAGCTAAATAAATACAAATATAGCTATAGTTAATTTCAGGTTTTATAAGGTTTTTGAATACCTAGCATTGCACTCATTCATTCATTTAACAAGGTAGCTGGTAATTCTGGTGTGTGTGTGTGTGTGTGTGTGTGTGTGTGTGTACACAATGCCTGTGCTTATACACATGCATATATGTATGTGCTCAAAAGGATTATTCTCTCTCACAAATCTTGACTTTCTGGTAGTTTGCTTTTCTTCACAGGACATTTGTATGTTCAGAGTAAGCCAGCATTTATCAAGCACTGAGCATGCCCTTAGTGCTGTATTGAGCATGAAGATCAGCACTGCTCTTTGATGGAGTACAGAACCCCCGTGGTCAGCGCAATACATCAAATAGTGTCCTCTCAACAGCCATGTTCAGCCAGAGCCCAGAATGTGACTTTATTGGAAAATAAAGTGTGTTCGGGCTGGTAAAGCTCAGAAAGGGGTACATACACTGCAGTGACGTGAATCATAATCCCAAATCGGTCAGTCCCAAACTGTTGCCCTTATAATAAGGGAAAATAGACACAGGCGGAGAATAGCATGTGACAGCAGAGGCAGACTCGAAAACCCATGAGTCAAAGGACTGTGAATGACTATGAAATCCAGAGAAACAGAACAGAGGCGAGAAAGCCCCTCCCCCAAGGCCTCAGAGGGAGCAAGGCCCTGAAAGCACCTCCATTTCTGCACACTTGGGTTCAGTTCCCACCTGGAACCCACATGACAGCTCACACCCACTTATAACTCTAGTTCCAGGCGATCCTACATGCTCCTCCGGCTTCTGCAGGCCCCTGACATGCAGGTGGTACACATACACACGCTGGCAAATACAAATAAGACCAAAATAAGTTNGAAATTATCAGTCACAGACTTGATGAGGTTCCAAAGCAGGAGCAAGCAGCATCCTTCAGCCCTTTGCAATCACCCAGTGTCCCCGCCCCGCCCCCGCCCCAACCCAGTTACTCTGCTGAACTGTGCAGAGATGGCTTTCTTATTCCTGGTGGTGCTGCTGCCCCAGACCCATTCACCCTCCCCACTGATCTAATCATCTATTCTCCAAAGGGCACTTTTGAGAGACTGGTAGGCAGGGAGAAACCGCAGTCAAACATGCACCCAATTAAATATTTGGCTCCCCCACCCACATCAACTTCGGAGCTGGAGCTAGGTTCACTAAACGTTGCCCAGAAAGTAGTCATTCACGAAGAAAAGAACAAGTGGGTTTCCGAACCATTAATATTTCTCAGCTCTCTTCCATCATCCTATCCAGTAGTTTATAGTCTTAACGTCTGGACTAAGAAAATAAAAGTGTCTCACCCAACTTTACGACTAGGACCACATAAAAAAAGAATCCAAAATAACAATAGAACACACCAGGAAATTGGGACTTCTTAGATAAATTTTTGGGTGGGTTTAGGGCTTCCTTTTGCTAGAATTATCAGCAAGCTTTGCAGAAATGGAGGGGGGAAAGACAGGGGTAAGTCAGGGAGGGAAAGAAGGAATGAGAAGCTTAAACAACAAGAAACCAGAGAGAAAGAAAGTAAAAATGTCAGTGAAATGCAAACCTAACCAGGTTAAACCATGAGAAGAGTAGGTAAGGCACCCGCTCTTGCTGCATTGTGCCAGTGCCGACACTCCCCACTGAGCTACCCTGTTCACTCTAATCCTCACCCCCACCTATTACCATGTTCTCTCTCAGACTCAGACTTCAAAGACTATCATCATGCCTTCACTGAGAAGTGTCTGCCCTGCCAGAAAAACACAAAAGCTGCTTTTTATACTATTACTACAGCTTTCCAGGGTACATTTTCCATATTTTCAGAAACTTAAAAAAAGAAAAAGAAAAAGAAAAAGAAAAGAAAAAAATAGATGCAATGTAAATAGGCACACGTGGGCGTGGGCATGGGCGTGGGTGTGTCTATTTCCAAACACACCAAAGTTCGAATAGAATTACAAGCTCTGTAAAAATTGAAATTTGAATAAACATAATTGTTTCAAAGTCTTTATTATAAAGATTCCATTGACAAAATAGGAAAATAAATCATAGGCTTAGATTGCAGAGTACGTGTTTAACAGCTCAAGGTCCTGGGTTCAGTTCCCAGCAACCAAAACATTAATTAATTTAACCTTAAAAATAAAAAATAATTTTGGTTACGGAATAACTTCAGCCATGTTGCCATAATGTATGTCAGTGGTACAAAATAGGTTTTCATTTTGCCATTTTCATACATACATACATGCATTTTGACTGTATATGCCCCCACATTTCTCTCTGGTTCTCCCTTCTTTTCTTCACCACCCAGTGGTCCCTTTCCTCTCCCAGATGATCTTGCTTCTGTATTCATGCTATGTTTTAAAATCTGGGTGCCACATATACTGGAAAACACATGCAATTTCTCTTTCTAATTAAGCTCATTATGCTTAATTCAGTGATCTCTGGTTCCACCCAGTTCCTTTCTTTCTTTTTTACAAATGAATGAAACTCTCTGCTACATAGCCCTGTTTATAATATGCAGTGCGTGTTCCTTATCCACTCCTCTGACCATGGCTGACTTCACAGCTTGGCTCTGTGGATGGTAGCACAGCAAACATGGGTATGCAGCTCTCTCTGCGCTGTACTGATCTGGATTCCTTTGTCTATATTTCTAAGGACTGGCTGAGCATACCATAGGACCATACAGTAGCTCTGTTTTTAGTTTCTGGGGCACTTCCATATTGATTTCTGTGGCTGCCTAACTTACAAACCGACCAGTCTATAAGGGTTCCTATGTACATGTGAGTGCTGTACAGGATGCTTGGACCTTGGCCCTGTCCCACAGGGCCTTGGCTCTGTAACTCACTTGCTTTGTTGCTCCTGGATCAGAACATCCTCTCTCTCACTGTCAACGTGAACTAGCCACTCAGCATCCCTTAACTCATCATCATGTTGCTCTTACCTATAGTGAGCCCTTCTTCTTTATGAGGTATTGGTACAATCATATGCAAAAGCCCTGAAGACAGGAACTTTACCAATTTAGCTTATTACCAATGCCCAGCACTTAAAACAATGCAGATTTCCATAGGCTTGGGAGCCTTTTGCTGAACAATGATGTTCAGCTCAGCATTGGACTCTATGGTTTCTCTACAGTGTTTTCCATACCAGAAAGACAATTCAGATATTTTTGTGCTGACATGTCAGAGCCATTACCTCGCAGACCACCTGTAAAGCCTGGTCCCCTGCTGAAAACACAACCCAGAGTTTGACTCCCATGAGTCACCAAGCAACGGACAAGAATCAGCATACAAAACAGAACAACTCACAATGGCATTTAGAAGATGCCAAGGAAGACTTAGAGGATGACAAAACCCGAATTATAAATCAAGGCTTTGTACCTTCATCCAAGTCTACCGAAGCCAGCAGTACAAAAGATAGCACTCACATGGTTTGGGGCTGAAATTCTACACATATTCCTTCACTCTCTGGCAAGGTATATCTGAAGACTGTAGGGAGTTGCCAAAACTAAAATTCAGGATGTGGTAGAAGCTGTTTTGAAGTTTCTTTTAAAGCTCTGCCATTGGGAAAGTTAGCACACAGAAGAGCATGCACACGTCTTTACATACACATTCATAGCCAATGTCTGTGACCCTTGGCTGACAACTCAAGGTGTGTTATGGTGGGTGCATCCATAATCCTTCCTCTTACCCCAAAGTGAATCCAAACATAAGGAAGCCTCAATTAGCCTTCACATCTGGCAAAAGGAAAATTCATGTGAACCCCCTTGTTGCTAACTCCCCTAGCCTGTATCATGTCTCCCCATTCCTGCACCTCCCTCCTCATGCCCAGCCCACACCTCCTCCCTCATAACCAGCCCACACACCTCCTCCCATGCCCAGCCCACACACCTCCTCCCATGCCCAGCCCACACCTCCTCCCAGCTCAGCCCACACCTCCTCCCTCATGCCCAGCCCACACCTCCTCCCAGCCCAGCCCACACCTCCTCCCTCATGCCCAGCCCACACCTCCTCCCTCATGCCCAGCCCACACCTCCTCCCAACCCAGCCCACACCTCCTCCCTCATGCCCAGCCCATACCACCTCCCCTCATACCCAGCCCACACATCTCCTCACATCCCAGCCCACAACTCCTCCTCCCACACAGCCTTTTCCTGAAAGGAGTAAATTATGGCACCTGATTCAGGTTCTGTTCCTATAAATTTGGCATCAAAGAGTTTACTTTCAGGTGAGGCTTTTGACTTCAAATAAAAAATAATGTAGACCTCAATTATGTTAAATTGGAATAAACCTTGCCTTGTCTAAAGGTCATGTGAATTTAATTGATTTTTAGCAAGTTGATAGAAGTGGAAATAGGTTGGATGTGAAGACAGGACTGTTTCTATTTCAGTTGTCAAGTTCATTATCTGTCCCTGCTGTGACAGTACGCACAAGAAAACAGGCATGCTGTATTCAAATGAGGACTGTGGGCAGCTAGAACATTCTCTCCTTCGGCAACTTTATGCATGTACAATTGATTGGTTTGCCTTTGTATAATCATACAATACATAAATACATTATTGTTATTTATTTATTTACTTAGTTTTTGATCTCCTAATGTGAAATTCTTGGCTCCAGAAGCTGAAGGAAATAAGATGTTTACCAGAGTCAGCATCCTGTTGTTCTGATGGTGAGATTTTTATGTGTCTTATGAAACTGATCTTAGAGATTTGATTGATTTTAAGAGGATTCTATCTCATACGTTCTATTACAACTTTATATTAGTTATAGTCAGTTAAGAACTTAATTTGTGCCCTGCATTTTATTGGAAAACTGTATAGATTACTTTCTCAATATTGAAGGTAGACTTTTCTCTGTTTTCTCTGACTAGTTGTCATTTGTGTTTTTGTTTCTTATTTGTTTTTGTGGTGGTTTGAAAATGCTTGGCCCAGGGAATGGCATTATTGGAGGCTAGGCCTTGTTGGAGTAGGTGTGGCCTTATTGGAGGAGTATATCCCAGTGGGAGTGGACAATGAGACAGTCCCCCTAGCCACATGGGAATCAGTCTTCTCCTGTTTGTCTTTGAAAGCAGATGTTCCAACTCTCATCTCCTCCTGCACCATGCCTGCCTGCACACTGACCTGTTTCCAACCGTGATGATGATGGACCTGTATGCCAGCCAGAGTTACCTTGGTCACGGTGTCTCTTCACAGCAGTGAAAATCCTGAGACAGTATTTTGTTTTGTTTTGCTTTAGTTCACATTATAAAAGTCTCAATGAAGATGTAGTATTTATTGCCTTCTCTTGATCCTGTATTCTCTTGGATGAATAATTTCCTTGCCTTATATGCTACTTTCTCCTAAAGCAGTTAGATTTATATTTTAGTCAGTTTTCTATTTTTCACATATTATGTCAGAAGTGTGCTCTGCCTTAATTAAAATGGCACTACAAGGTAGCTAAAATTTTCTGGAGGAAATTATTTTTTTCTTTGTTGTTAAAGAACTTAATAAGCATGATTTAAAAACACACATTTTTACATTATAATGTTCATTACTTGATCCTCATAAATATACTGTTTGTGTATTTAATTTTCATATTTCCACCAACTATGTAGCTTTTGTCTTTTTTTACTACTTATTCTGTGACTTTCCAATTATAACAACATATGAATTATTTTCCTATGTATTCAACAATCTTACTAATAAGCAGAATGACACATTTCAATTTTATCTCTTAAGCATGAATTAGAAACAGCAACATCACTGCTGGACTTCTGGAGAGAACACAGCCTGGCAGATAATGGCCCCTCAGTAGCCTGTGATTCCCCATTACTAGGTGTTGATGCTACAAGAGCAGGACCACATTAGGTCTGGATACACTTCCTAAGTCACATCTTACCAAAGAGGAGTGAAAGTGTGAGGAAATCTTAGCTTCCAACTTTCTGTCAAAGGAACACACACTCTTCTATGAGAGAAAATTAGATTGTGCTCTATGTCTCCTAAAACCAGAACTAGGAATGAGCAGGAAGACTCTTTAAGGAGAGTAAGCTCTCCTACATATAGAAGAATTTCAAGCACCCCAGCAGGAAGTAAACTCACTGTCACTGGAGACCCAGCAAAAGCTGGACCTAATGATTGTATTGGTGAGCTGGGAAGTTTGACTAGAAGAATTAAAAAAATCCTCACAAATGGAACAATGAAGAACAATTTTAAAAAGCAAAAGCCCTCTGCACACTTATTCCATGGCACTTCATGGGCATTGTCACATTTAATCATGATCTTAACAATGGATAAGTACATTACAAGCACTTTTTTTTTTAGTTTTTTTTTTTTTTTTTTGGGGGGGGGTATTGAGACAGGGTTTCTCTGTGTATCCCTGGCTGTCCTGAAACTCACCCTGTAGACCAGGCTGGCCTCGAACTCAGAAATTCCCCTGCCTCTGCCTCCCAAGTGCTGGGATTAAAGGCATGTTCTACCACGCCTGGCTTATTCTAATTTTTTTTTAAGAGTGTGTCAAATCGCCCCTGCAGATGGATATATGCCAGCACCTGGCAACTAAAGTTTAGTCCTTATAAAAATTACTTTAATTTTTTTTCACACACTGTATCCTGTTTATGGTTTACACCCACCAAATTCTCCAAGCTCCTCCCCATTTCTCTACCCACCCAAGTCCATGAACTATTTTTTTTCTATTTTATTAGAAACAAGCAATCATTATCTAAACAATAGTAATATAATAAAATATAGTAAAAACAAAAAATAGAAGAAGGAGGAGGAAGAAGAGGAGTAGAAGGAAGAGGAGGAGGAGGAGGAAGAGGAGGAGGAGGAGGAGGAGGAGGAGGAGGAGGAGGAAGAAGAAGAAGAAGAAGAAGAAGAAGAAGAAGAAGAAGAATTCAAAAAATTAAAAAAAAAAAAGAATGAAAGTGCCAGAAACGCAGAGAGATGCATAGACACATGCACATTTTCACACAGAGAGAAACTGCATAAAAACACAAAACTGGAAACCATACTATACATCCAAAGAACCGGTATGTTTAAAAACAAAACAAGATTCATCCATTTGCCCAAGAATTTCATAAATTCATTTTTTTAATAGCAGAGTAGTATTCCATTGTGTAAATGTACCACATTTTCTGTATCCATTCCTCTGTTGAGGGACATCTGGGTTCTTTCCAGCTTCTGGCTATTATAAATTGGGCAAACGAATGAATCTGGAGGACATAATCCTTAGCGAGGTAACCCAATTACAAAAGAAGTCATTGGATATGCACTCACTGATAAATGGATATTAGCCCAGAAACTTAGAATACCCAAATACAATCTGCAAAACACAAGAAAATCAAGAAGGAAGATCAGCGTGTGGATACTTCATTCCTCCTTTGAATAGGAAACAAAATACCCATGAAAGGAGTTACAGAGACAAAGTTTAGAGCTAAGATGAAAGGATGGACCATACAGAGACTAACCCACTGGGGATCCATCCCATATTCAGTCACTAAACTCAGATACTATTGCATAGGACAGCTAATGTTTACTGAAAGGACCCTGATATAGCTGACTCCCACAGAAGTGGATGCTCACAGTCATCCATAAGAGGGAGCACGGGGCCCACATTGGAGAAGCTAGAGATAGAACCCCAGGAGCTGAAGGGGTCTGCAACCCTAGAAGAGGAACAACAATATAAACTAACCAGAACCCCCAGAACTTGTGTCTCTAGCTCCATATATAGCAGAAGATGGCCTNCTCTCTCTCTCTCTGACTGTTACATGTCCCCTTGTATATTTCCTTGTGTGCCTTCTTCTAAAGCTTAACTTTATTTTGGAATGATGCCCCTCTATTTGAAAGGGCCCAACTATCATTCAATGTAAACAAAACTTTCCTGAAAGTTGATTTTTAAGATTCCACTTTGAGCAGAGACACAAGAAAACACTTACACATCTTATTTTTCCTATTCTGAGAACCAAACCTGGAGAACATACATCTTCCTAAGCTTTAGTTGGTTTAGTTATGCTTGTAAATTTATTTGAATTCACATATGAGTAAGACTTGCATATCAAGCGTCACAGGCCCAAGTCCTTCAATTTAAGTAGCCTTATATTTCAGGACAATGCCACACAAGAATTAATGGCATTGACTCATGTCTTGTGTTCATTTAGGTTTGTCCCTAGAGATGGTACTTGTTATCTTTAAATCTCTGAGCCCTGATAATTAATGAGGCCTGTCCCTTTCTCCATTGCCCCAATACTAAACATCTTCCTAGATAATAAAACAATAGAAAAAGCATTCTGTGTCTATAGGTTGAAAGAAGCCACATTGTTAAAATTGTCCTTACTACGCATAATGATCTCTAATTCAATAAAACTCATTCTAATAACAAGGACAATTTTTACAGAATTTAAAGAACAATGAATATTTAAGGATAATAGAAAATGTATGGCTAGGAGCAACATTAAATGTTCTCTATGCTGCGTGTGTGGGGTGTGTGTGTGTGTGTGTGTGTGAGAGAGAGAGAGAGAGAGAGAGAGAGAGAGATGAGGCAGTTAAGAGTAGAAAGTAAGGTATGAAAATTATGTAAATATAGTACTGATGCATGAAAATTTCAAAAAGGTAGTATATGTGAAATCAGAGGGAATAAATAACCCAAACTATCTTAAACCATAGCAAAAAGAACAAAGAAGAAAACCTTAGGCTACCTGCTTCAAACTGTGTTGCAAAACTGCAGTGACTAAAACAGCATGGTTTTGACCTAAGGACAGACTCACAAACCAATGGAAGAGAATAGAGAGCCTGCAAGTGAACCTGCATTTATAGTCAACTTGCATGCATGAACACTGCTCAGAACATGCACTTTTTCATTTTTTAATAGCGGCTCCATAAAAATTGGATATGTCANCTGCTTCAAACTGTGTTGCAAAACTGCAGTGACTAAAACAGCATGGTTTTGACCTAAGGACAGACTCACAAACCAATGGAAGAGAATAGAGAGCCTGCAAGTGAACCTGCATTTATAGTCAACTTGCATGCATGAACACTGCTCAGAACATGCACTTTTTCATTTTTTAATAGCGGCTCCATAAAAATTGGATATGTCAATAAAGAATAATGAAACTAGATTAAGAAAGCATAAAGAATATGCTTTAGCACACCGGCAGAGGAAACAAGATCCCAACAGCAGAAAAGAAAAATAATATAGAAAAGTAGAGAAATGAATTACACCCAACCAACAAGCATCTAAACAGCAGGGTAAACGGGTCTCAGGGCTAAGAGAAAAAATGGAAGGAAACTCCAAGAACTCTACATCTTCACAAAGGGTTAATATCCAGATTAAACTAATGAAATGCCTTTATAGCAAAACAAAAATTCAATTAAAACTGGCAGTAAGTCTAAAGAAATATTTCTCTATGAAAGACATACAAATTCCTAACAGGTATGGAAAAAAAGATTTAAATGCTTAATATCAACTATACCCAGCTGTGAACCCTGAAAGCTACAATGAATAGCCTGTAAAGACATGCCCATCAGTGCCATAGAGGCACAAACATCATGGGAGTGACTGACCGCTTCATACCTGACTAGACTGACTGGTCCTAGACCCTGGGAACCTACTATCATTACTCAATAAATAGACATAGCACTAAACCCAATCCTAATGACTTCTTACTACACCCAGGGATTGGGGCATCTTCCAGCCCTGGTCTGAGGAGCTTCTCTTTGCAGTAAATGGCTATAGCACAGTCTTCAGCCATAAAAATTCAATGAAATGTTGTGATTTGCAGCAATATGGCTAGAACTGGGCATCATCATAGTAAGTGAAATAGACCAAGCTCAGAAAAGCAGATACTACACGATTTCACTCCTATCTGGAGTCCAAAGAGTTTGAGTCATACAAGGTGAGAGTAGAATGGTGGTTGCCAGGAACCAGGGACAGCAGAGAGGAGAGAGGGAGGGGGGAGTTGGCAGAGTGCACTATGTCATAATCAAATACGAGAAGTAATTTTGGTGCTCTAGCAAGACATGATGGTTGTATAATTATTGTGTGTAAATTTTAAATCACATGCACAAGAAAAAAAAAAAAAACAGAAAACTAAAAACTAAATAACATTTTTTCCACTCCAGTTTTTTGAAATTGCTCAGTGACTAAAGATTTGTGTTGGCCTGATCCTTGCTTATAGAATCTTCCCCAGGGACCTGTTCTTTTCAATGTTACTTCTCAGTAGAAACTCACAGCCAGCTAAGCCTGTCCCTTATTCACTCTCTCCAGAGCTCTCCACCTTCAAGCACACAGGGAGAATGAATGACACAGCGCATTCTTCAAATTAGCCAAGATTAGGTACAATAGCCCTTTCCCTTTGAAAAGCCCTGGAAGTTTGCAATCTTGTTGAGCTAGCTCAGTTCCAGATCCTGACACTGAAGCATCTTGACTTTTGCTACAGGCCCTCGGATGCCTCCGGCTGCTCCGTCATCTCCCAGGCTCTTTCTCCCTCTACTACTGTATACAAGGCCTACATGGGGAGCACAGATCAGACCCTGGCATTCTGCCGCCCAGGCCTGTCGCCTCTTGTTTGGCAAAGCCAGGGCTGCTTAGCATCGCTTGTTTATCTCTCCTCAGCAATGACTCGTTCTCTAAAACCGTTCTTTGTGGGAAGAGTTTCCCAGCCAAGCCTGTGCTGCAACATCTGAGTCATGCTGTATTGGCTCAAGCTGCTCTTCCGTGTAGTCAAGGTGCTGCATGCTCTGAATATTAGCAGAAGTTAATTTTATTTTATCCGTTCCACTTGAAACAGAGTCTTCAAAACCAGCCATCCACTCATAAACTAGAAGGTCCTAATGTTAATTGGGGGGAAAAAAGCCAACAATAATTTGCCAAAATCTACTTTAAAAGATTCAATAATATCCTGCTCTCAGAATAAAATACCCCATCACCTCTAGAGCTGCTGAGAGCTCTGAACCACACTTATCACAGATATATAATGTTAAAGTAAACAGCAAAAACACCTAAGCTTTTCTACAGTATGGAGGTATAGACAAGTCAAAAGTCAAAATACAGATCCCAGGAAGAGATTAAACACCCTCAGGAAGCTGACATAAAGTGAGATCATTTTGACCTTCTGATTCTGTGTCTTTCCCAACCCCTTTCATTTGTAGTTCAACAAACCAATCAGACTCTATATGGATACCTTATGATCACCCATCCATGCATGTATTACAAATTGTCCTCTCCCTATAGAGTAGATTATATACTAAACATTAGGCAGATATTGGTAAAGAGTCTCTAACAGGAGGCTATGAATTAGTCACAACTCAAAAGGTTAAATATTTATGAGATGCCTACAGAAATAAAAAGCTAGAAGTGGATTTTGAGAAAGAAACAAGACATATTGAAAGTTATTTGACAGATCTGAAGAGGAAAGAAAATGGAAATGGGTTAGATGTCTTATGGTGACTCTCTGGAATCTGTCCCATCTACCCTTCCCACCACACAAAGGTTGGTATCTGTGGACAATCAGACCAGGCATGCTGTCTTACTTAGGGGGTTCTATTGCTGTGACAAAGAACCATGACCAAAGAGCAAGTTGGAAAGGAAAAGGTTTATTCTGATTACTTCCAGATCATAGTCTACCTTTGTAGGAGGTCAAGTTAAGAACTTAAGCAGGGCTGGAACCTGGAGGCAGGAGCTGATGCAGAGGCTATAGAAGAGTACTGTTTACTGGCTTGCTCAGCCTACTTTGTTATAGAACCCAGGACTACCAGGCCAGAGATAGCACCATCCTCAATGGGCTAGACCCTCTCTCTTTGATCAGTAATTGAGAAAATGCTCCTCTCTGTTGACTATAGTTTGTTTCAAGTTGACATACAAAACCAGTCAATGCACATGCTATGGACCTTTCTGACCAGGTTTAGCCAAAGTGGAAGACAGACATCAGACGGGTGGGAATAGAGTGAGTCTGGGTATTTACACTCAGGTCTCCTTCCTGGGAGGTCCAGTGTTGCCTGTACCTGTGGCAGAAGTTCACAGCTCCAACCTCCTCTCTGTACCGTTCCTTTGTGCAGCATCCACTAACAGCTCATCTATCACTGCCTCTCCTGAGTCAACTCATCTTGTGGATGGTCTTGTGCATAGCCAGAAAGGGAAAGAACACTACAGAGAAATGTCAGTCCTACTGACAGCACAATTCTCATTAGTAACATCAGCCAGAGAATGATAGGACAATGTCTTCCAAATGAAGCTGAGAGAAGGAATTGTGTCACAGCACTATTCAATGGCAAACAGCACAGGCAGCAATTTAAGGAAAAGAGAAATCAAGAGGGTTCTCTAACAATAGTTGTTCCCCACAATAAACGTACAAGGAAATAGTAAAACTGACTGAAAATATTGAAAGTAAGGAAATTTAGTAAAGTATCTGACAGCAAAATCAACACATTATAATCAATACTGAGTCTAAATGCCAATTGACAAAGACATGCTATTTTTTAAATTTATTTATATTTTTATTAAATATTTTCTTTATTTACATTTCAAATGCTATCCCAAAAGTTCCCTATACCCTCCCTCCACCCTCCCCCCCATCCACCCACTCCCACTTCTTGGCCTTGGCATTCCCCTGTACTGGGGCATATAAAGTTTGTAAGACCAAGGGGTTCCTCTTCCCAATGATGGCCTACTAGGCCATCTTCAGCTACATATGCATCTAGAGACACGTGCTCTGGGGGTACTGGTTAGTTCATATTGTTGTTTCACCTATAGGGTTGCAGAAGCCTTCAGCTCCTTGGGTATTTTCTCTAGCTCCTCCATTGGGGGCCCTGTGTTCCATCCTATAGATGACTGTGAGCATCAACTTCTGTATTTGCCAGGCACTGGCATAGCCTCACTCGAGACAGCTATATCAGGGTCCTTTCAGCAAAATCTTGCTGGCATATGCAATAGTGTCTGGGTTTGGTGGCTGTTTATGGGATGGATCCCCGGGTTGGGTAGTCTCTGGATAGTATATCCTTTGATCTTAGCTCCAAACGTTGTCTCTGTAACTCCTTCCATGGGTGTTTTGTTCCCTATTCTAAGGAGGAATGAAGTACCCACACTTTGGTCTTTGTTCTTCTTGATTTTCTTGTGTTTTGCAAATTGTATCTTGGGTATTCTAAGTTTTGGGGCTAATACCACTTAACAGTGAGTGCATATCAGGTGACTTCTTTTGTGATTGGGTTACCTCACTAAGGAGATCCACAAAGAGATGCTATTTAAAATAATACAATTAAAATGGGATAGCTAAGAATATGTGTAATGCAGAAGATAGCAGGCCTCAGGGTAACAAATAATGGGCCTACTAAGATATACTACCAAAGAGAGAGGGGCTATGTTCATGGAAACGAAGACTATAATAGGCACCACAAGATGTCTGATCTAATCAAATTGACCCAACGATTAACATCATTCAAATCACAGAACAATAGAGGCATATGGAGAGGCATAGACATGCTTAGTTTTTCTTGCATGTATGAATGCTATTTTATATTCAAAAATTAAAGTTTAGGGAGAATTCAGTATCAAGACATTCAAGACAATAATTTTTTAAAGAAAGAGTTAAAACTGTCTCTGACACTGCCAAATGGTCAAGTAAAATTAAAAACAGAAATACCTAAAATATACAAAGTCTCCTTTTCAATCACCTGATGGCCTCACTGGGGCTGTGGAGATGGAGGCTAGACTACCTTAAATGGGAGCTGTCGAAAATCTTGAACACTCCTGCCTTGGTTCTTAGTTCTCTCCTATGGAAGAGGAAGGAGATAGGCAGAGGAAAGTAAGGAGGGAAAGGAGTTTTATTCATTTGAATAAGTGAAAATATTGAATATGTTTACCAGCAAAAGGATAGGAAAGAGGAAGGAACACAGGATGAAGAAAGTGCTGACCAGATGTCTGTCCTTCAGGCTTCAGGCAGGATTGCAGTTGAGAGCAGTCTGGAAGAGGACGAAAGAATGCTGACAAGAAGCTTGAGTGAAATTGAGCAGGTGAGAACTTATTAAAGGAACCATTCCTGTGTTTATTTAAGAAGTAAACAAATGAGAGCATCCAAAGATGCAGTTCTCCTTCATACCACTTTTCCTTTTCCCAGCTTCAGTGCTGGTGAGTCAAGTAACAAGTCCAAGACCACACTGGGATAGGCAGAAGCCGTCAATAATCCTGGTGGTATTCACCAGCAGACCGCGGTCCCATTGTCTTCTAGTTTCATGCAGCAGACTGAATCCTGGAGTTTAGGCCAGGTAGGGCCTTGCACTTGCTGCTCTGCCCCCTTTGACTCTTCAAAAGTTATTGGAAGGCAGCTACAGGGTGGGGGAGGGGCAGTAAGATTGCACAACTCAGAGTGGCACAGAGCGACAGAATTGTGAATTGTCTGCTTTTGCAGGTTAAAACATTAATCTCCCCACAGGGGACAACTTCAGTCATTTCTTTGCAAATATCTTCTTCAAGAATTCATTAGGGCGAAGGGAGAATCTTCTTGTCCATTAATTCAAAGGACATGTACATACACATTCCCCTGTGTTTTCAATGAATGATGACAGGGAAAACTCAAATTCTTCTTATGTTTCCAGAAAGCTTTTTTTTTTTTCCTCCCAAGATTAAGCATCTGTGTTGAAGGATCTGCAAATGAACCTCACCAGTGAGCTCAGTAAACAGATCTGCAACGGTCATGCAATACGAGTTCACACCTGCCTTCCGTTAGAAGACAGAGGCTCCCCCATAGGATGGATTGGTCCATGCTTATCCTAATGAAGACTTGCCATCTGAGGTGTGCTCATTTTTTTCCAAATACATTGTTCTTGCAATGTAGCTGAGTTCCCACTGTATCTGCACTATAAGTAACCGCAGCACAAATAAATCCTTAACAGCATTGGTGCCATCTGGGGTAAACAAAGCCTTCTTAAAAATAAAATATATTTTGTGCCCAATACGTATCTTCTAAGACAGCAGGAGGGGAAGACAACACAGACCATACAGTGGCTGTTCTGCATTTAGCCACCAACCTCTACAGAGAGCTTTAGCCGGTGCCTTTTATGGAAGTTAACATTTATTTCTACTTATGTGGAATGTTTGGAGCCGAAAATTCAGCAAAGAGTCGAGTTTTTAAGCGTGCCCAATGCTCATAAAATGACCGTGTAAATAAAGCAGATTGGTTTCTAAAGCTCTAGTGGACAGCATAGCAGATGTTTCCTTCAACTATGATGGCTTTTTAGGCCATGAAACAAAATTCGGCCTAGAATGAACAAAGTGAATGATTAAAGGCTTCCAACTGCTGAACAATTTTTATGCTCATAATCACCAGAATCTCCAGATATCAGGTGTGTCCTCAACAGAGTGATTCCAGTCATGATTCAAGAAGCATTTTCACAACCTCAAGTAGAGAGATAATCCTACAGATGAGCAAGTTTTTAGCCAGACTCCCTCACAGAACATTCACACTGTCAGTTCACGAACAGACAAAGCCTTCCCTGCTTTCTGCCACTCTGGCTTCAATCTTTGGGGGAGATGGAGAAAGATCATCTTTCCCAATGATGAAAGTTCACTGAAGAAGGCTGAACTCTGAACTTCATACACACATCTGCTGCTGGACAATTGGAATTTTTCGAGAAGCCTCCATCCACCAGTTCCTTAGTCTGGACCTGGAACACGAAAAGCTACCTCTCTGTGTGTCAAGTCTCTCCCCTGTAAAGCTAGGGAGACAATACTTGGGATCACACAACTATGGGGAGGAGAAGAATCAGTGTGTGACTCGGGATGTCAAACCAACACAAGCTGATGTTATTTTCATCAAAATGGACTGTTCTGTTTAGTGTGTCCTCATGAATATACATCCTTTTCCTTCTGTGTATCTCATCTTTCTATTGTTCTTTTTCATGACTGCTACAAAAGAGATGAAGAACCCTCCAAATTGCTCACCCACACCAAAACAAGATTTGGTCCTACCACTTTTATTCAAATACCTTGCAAGTTTTTGTCAAAGTTCACTGCCAACATGTGATGAGAATTTTACAACCTTGCCCAGGCTCTGTCAGGCAATGAAAGTCCTGTAGGAAAGCAGAGCATACTCAGAACAATGTGCTAAGCAAAGGCCTGATGACATAAGGTAGGCCTTGAACAAGTGCTCTTCTCCCATTGCTGCTGTTCTTTCTCTCTACAGCTCCTGTAAACCCATACACATGACAGAGCATATACATGCACACATAGACTCTTCCAGTGCCAAATTCTCCCTGAAATAGTAAGAATTTACTACTAAGTCAAGTTTATCTAGATCTTCATCTCCATTGTTAGACCAGCTGTGTGATTTTCCTTGACTAAAATAACCCTACTGTATTGATCATTCACTTATCAAAACTATATTAAGACTATTATGTACACTAAGTCCTACTGGGCATTAGACCCAATGATTACCTGAAACTCAAAGTCAATACACCAAAAGCAAATACAGACTCCAAATAAAGGAATGAAAAGTGTGATATTTAATTTCAATGTTGAATTTGATTGGTTAAAGTATACCCAGCATGTTACTAAGGCACCTTTGGGTACTTCTGTGAGGGTTTTTCCAGAGATGAACTGGATATTGGTGTGATCAACCCATAAACACAGGTCCTTGACTGATAAAAAAGCTTTCCTATGTGCAGCACCAGGATTAAAAACATGTGTGTCGGGCTCTAGACATCCGGGCACCTTCCCTGCCTGAGGAGAGGTGTGTGCCCAGGAGGGCTTTGCCTGCCAGAGCTTGTGAGGGAACAAACTTGGATACTGGGTCCATCAGAGACTAGTCTGCACAGGTCAGTTTGTGGACTGCAAAGGGTGAGTGAACAGATTGCTAAGCAACACAGCTTCTGGGACAGACCCAGTTTCGAGCTCTAAACATCCGGGCACCTTCCCTATCTGAGGAGAGGTGTCCTCCCAGGAGGGCTTTGCCTGCTGGAACTTGTGAGGGAGCCATCTTGGGTCCCAGGTTGCTCAGAGACCAGTCTGCACAGGTCAGCTCGCAGACTGCAATTGGTGACTGAGCAGACCACAGAAGCAACACAGCTTCTGGGACAGGCCCAGGGCTCTAGACATCCAGGCACATCACCTCCTGAGGAGCGGTGTCTGCCCGGGAGGGCTTTGCCTGTCAGAGCTTCTGAGGAAGTCAACTTGGGTCCTAGGTCCCTCACAGACCAGTCTGTGCAGGTGAGTGTGCAGGCAGCAGAGACAACACATCTTCTGGAACAGGCTCTGTATTGGGCCTTCATCTTTAGGCAAGAGGCAGGTCTGAACACCAGACCTCGTTGCACCTTCTCTGCAAGAGGAGAGCTTGCCTGCAGAGACTACTCTGACCACTGAGTCTCAGGAGAGAGCTGGACTTCCAGGATTGCTAAGAGAGGCTAAAAGAATCACAGGAGGAACAAGCTCCAACCAGAGACAGCTATAACAACCAACTCCAGAGATTATCAGATGGCAAAAAGCAAATGTAAGAATCTTAATAACAGAAACCAAGACCATTCACCTTCATCAGAACCCAGCACTCCCACCTCAGCCAGTCCTGGATACCCCAACACAACCAAAAAGCAAGACTCAGATTTAAAATAATATCTCATGATGCTTGTAGAGGACATTAAGAAGGACATTAATAACACACGTAAAGAAATACAGGAGAACACTGGTAAAGGGGTAAAATTCCTTAAAGAGGAAACACAAAAATCCGTTAAAGAACTACAGGAAAACATAACCAAACAAGTAATGGAATTGAACAAAACCATCCAGGACCTAAAAGGGAAGTAGAAACAATAAAGAAAGCCCAAAGTGAGACAACTTTGGAGATAGAAACACTAAGAAAGAAATCAGAAACCATAGATGTGAGCATCAGCAACGGAATGCAGAGATGGAAGAGAGAATCTCAGGGGCAGAAGATTCCATAGAAAACATGGGCACAACAATCAAAGAAAATGCAAAATGCAAAAATATCCTAAATCAAAACATCCAGGAAATCCAGGACACAATGAGAAGGCCAAACCTACTGATAATAGGAGTAGACAAGAATGAAGATTTTCAACTTAAAGGGCCAGCAAATATCTTCAACAAAATTATAGACAAAAACTTCCCAAACCTAAAGAAAGATGCCCATGAATATACAAGAAGCCTACAGAACTCCAAATAGACTGGACCAGAAAAGAAATTCCTCCAGACACATAATAATCAGAACAACGAATGCACTAAATAAACATAGAATATTAAAAGCAGTAAGGGGAAAAGGTCAAGTAACATATAAAGGCAGGTCTATTAGAATTACACCAGACTTCTCACCAAAGACTAAGAAAGCCAGAAGATCCTGGAAAGATGTTATACAAACACTAAAATAACACAAAACCCAGTCTAGGCTACTATACCCAGCAAAACTCTCATTTACCATATGGAAAAATCAAAGTATTCCTTGATAAAACCAAATTCACACAATATCTTTCTATGAATCCAGCCCTTCAAAGGATAACAAAGGGAAAACACCAACACAAGGACGGAAACTGCAACCTAGAAAAAGCAAAAAAGTAATCCTTCAACAATTCTAAAAGAAGACAGCCCCAAGGATAGAATCCCAACTTTAACAACAAAAATAAAGGGAAGCAACAATTACTTTTCTTTAATTTCTCTTAATATCAATGGACTTAAGTCCCCAATAAAAAGACATAGACTAATAGACTGGCTACACAAACAGGACCCAATGTTTTGCTACTTACAGGAAACCCACCTTAGGGAAAAAGACAGACCCTACCTTAGGGTGAAAGGCTGGCAAACACTTTTCCAAGCAAATGGTCCAAAGAAAAACACTGGAATAGCCATTCTAATATTGGCTTAAATTGACTTTCAACCCAAAGTTATCAAAAAAGACAAGGAGGAACACTTTAAACTCACCAAAGGTAAAATCAACCAAGATGAACACTCAATTCTGAATAACTATGCTCCGAATACAAGGGCAGCCACATTCATTAAAGAAACTGTAGTAAAGCTCAAAGCACACATTGCACCTCACACAATAATAGTGTGACACTTCAACATCCCACTCTCACTAATGGACAGATTCTGGAAACAGAAAATAGAGACACAGGGACAATAACAGAAATCATGAAACAAATGAATTTAATAGATATCTACAAAATACTTTATCCTAAAACAAAAGGATATACCTTCGTCTCGGTGCTACATGGTACCTCTTCCAAAATTGACCATATAATTGGTCACAAAATAGGCCTCCACAGATACAAAAATATTGAAAATATCCAATGCATCCTATCTGACCACCATGGACTAAGGCTGATCTTCAATAACAGCAAAAATAATAGAAAGCCAGCAGACACATAGAAACTAAACAACACTCTACTGTATGATACCTTGGTCAAGGATGAAATGAAGAAAGAAATTAGAGACTTTTTAGAGTTTAATGAAAATGAAGCCACAACATACCCAAACTTATGGGACACAATGAAGGTAGTCCTAAGAGGAAAACTTATAGCCCTAAGTGCCTCCAAAAAGAAACTAGAGAGAGCATACTCTAGCAGCCTGACAGCACATCTAGAAGCTCTAGAACTAAAGGAAGTAAATTCACCCAAGAAGAGTAGACGGCAGGAAATAATCAAACTCAGAGCTGAAATCAACCAAGTGGAAACAAAAAGAACTTTTCAAAGAATCAACCAAACCAGGAGATGATTCTTTGAGAAAATCAACAAGATAGATAAATCCTTAGCCAGACTCACTAGAGGGCACAGGAACAGTATCCTAATTAACAAAATCAGAAATGAAAAAGGAGACAAAACAACAGAACCTGAGAAAATCCAAATCATCATCAGATCCTACTACATAAGTCTATACTCAACAAAACTAGAAAACCTGGATGAAATGGACAACTTCCTAGAAAGACACCAGGTACCAAAGTTAAATCAGGATCAGATTAACAATCTAAACAGTACCATTACCCCTAAAGAAATAGGAGCAGTCATCAATAGTCTCCCAACCAAAAAAGCCCAGGACCAGATATGTTTAGTGCAGAGTTCTATCAGACATTCAAAGAAGACCTAATTCCAAGTCTTCTCAAACTATTCCATAAAATATAAACAGAAGGTACTCTACCCAATTCATTCTATGAAGCCACAGTTACTCTGATACCTAAACCACACAAAGATCCAACAAAGAAAGAGAACTTCAGACCAATTTCCCTTATGAATATCAGTGCAAAAATACTCAACAAAATACTCGCAAACCGAATCCAAGAACATATCAAAATGATCATCCATCATGACCAAGTAGGCTTCATCCCAGGAATGCAGGGATAGTTTAATATATGGAAATCCATAAACATAATCCACTATATAAACAAACTCAAAGACAAAAACCACATGAACATCTCCTTAGAAGCTCAGAAAGCATTTGACAAAGTCCAACACTCATTCACGATAAAAGACTTGGAAAGATCGGGAATTCAAGGCCCATACCTAAACATAATAAAAGCAATATACAGCAAAGCAGTTGCCAACATTAAATTAATTAGAGAGAAACTCGAAGCAATCCCACTAAAATCAGGGACTAGACAAGGCTGCCCACTTCTCCCTATCTATTCAATATAGTACTTGAAGTCCTAGCCAGAGCAATTCTAAAACAAAAGGAGATCAAGGGGATACAAATTGGAAAGGAAGAAGTCAAATATCACTGTTTGCAGATGATATGATAGTATATATATATATATATGACCCCAAAAATTCCACCAGAGAACTCCTAAACCAGATAAACAACTTCAGTGCAGTAGCTGAATATAAAATTAACTCAAACAAACAAATGGCATTTCTCTACACAAAGGATAAACGGGCTGAGAAAGAAATTAGGGAAACAACACCGTTCACAATAGTCACAAATAATATAAAATACCTTGGTGCGACTCTAACTAAGGAAATGAAAGATCTGTATGACAAGAACTTCGAGTCACTGAAGAAGGAAATAGAAGAAGATCTCAGAAGATGGAAAGATCTCCCATGCTCATGGATTGGCAGGATTAATATAGTAAAAAGCAATCTTCAGATTCAATGCAATCCCCATCAAAATTCCAACTCAATTCTTCACTGAGTTAGAAAGGGCAATTTGCAAATTCATCTGGAATAATAAAAAACCTAGGATAGAAAAAACTATTCTCAACAATAAAAGAACCTCTGGTGGAATCACCATGCCTGACCTCAAGCTGTACTACAGAACATTTGTGATTAAAAACTGCATGGTACTGGTACAGCAACAGACATGTAGATCAATAAAATAGAATTGAAGACCCAGAAATGAAGCCACACACCTATGGTCACTTCATCTTTGACAAGGAAGCTAAAACCCTCCAGTGGAAAAATGACAGCATTTTTCAACAAATGGTGCTGGCATGTCTTAGTCAGGGTTTCTATTCCTGCACAAACATCATGACCAAGAAGCAAGTTGGGGAGGAAAGGGTTTAATTTGGCTTACACTTCCATACAGCTGTTCATCACCAAGGAAGTCAGGACTAGAACTCAAGCAGGTCAGGAAGCAGGAGCTGATGCAGAAGCCATGGAGGGATGTTCCTTACTGGCTTGCTTCTCCTGG
>CACVCL010022093.1:0-48704 GCA_902729485.2 Mus minutoides | reverse complement strand
AAACATACATTTTATTCATGATCTTAAGAGTGATATAAAGTAAATATAAAGTTATTTCATTGTTTTCAGTGCCTCAAATATCATGATAGTTTGCATTTCTCCTAACCAAATCTATAACTCCTCCAATTCAATAGAGCATGCATAAAATATTGCCATACGTTCCTCATAAAGCCTCCACATTCCTCTTTTACAGATTTTTTGTTCATGAAGTAATTATGAATTATAGGCATAATAAAATCCTATTTTAACCTGTTACACATGGTTGTTTTTTACATTCTTTTAGGTAGTTTTTTTTTTTTTTCTAGAATATAGCAATAACTTCAAAATAGTGAGTTATCAGGCTAACAGTGCTTATAATGTGGGTAGACTTACTTTTTTTTATAAGATTCAATTTTAGATAATCTAGACCTCATGAAGAAATGATTAAATATAAGCTATTTGATCTTCCTGTCTCTTGTCTCTCCCCAAGTTCTTAGGCATTCAATGGATCTATTAGCTCTAGTTTGGCCTATTTAACTGACTGCTCTCTGTAGTGTTTTCAGAAACATCAAACAAGCTACCAGGATATTAAATGAGGTAATGGAGATATTATCTTCTTACAGATTGTCAATCAGGAATATATTTTCATTAGAGATCCCTCAACAGAGAGTGACCTCAAGTATAGTATATACCACAAAGAGGCTCACAACCCACATGTTGTGACATAGAGCATCAGCAAAAATGGGGTTCTGACACTCACAACATTTGAATCTTTGTGTCTTCACAGTTCCTCTCAGTTCTGTAATATCAGTAGACAACCCCAAACTAAAGTTAGTTATTTTATTTACTTTTCCATTCTGTTGTGTAACAAGTACTATAAAAATAGAATCATTAAACTACATGCTTTTATTATGTTCAGTTCTTTTTTATATAAATATTATCTACTATTTATCTATAATTACATTTTAAACATTATATAATACTCATCACATTTAATTCACTAGCAAGAATGGCATATTAATTTTTACCTTATATCATAAAAATATATTGGGAATTCTGTCACTCTTAGAGTTTCCCACCAGCCATTACTTAGTGGTATATGCAACTAAAGAAATATGATATATTGAACCAAAAAAAAAAAAAAAAAGGTTGAGCTATTTTGGGTACTCATTCAATTCAGAACATTTAATTTAGAAATTTAGCATAAAGAAACTAAGCATTCACATTACTTATTACACTTACTTGGTTTTCTTCTCACAACCCACATCAAATAGAATATAAGAGGGATTGGGGAGTTCTTGAGCCATCTATTGATTTTATATTCATTTCAATCAGGTTTGCCTTACAGTTAAGCCCTAAAGTTAGTATGTAGTAAGAAGCAAAAGATTAACCCACTTACAATATTATTTTTTACAGTATATTTGTATAAAAAATTTGGTTTGGTTTGAATATCTTTGGTCCATGGAAACTGGGACTCTTAGGATGTGTGGTTTTGTTGGAGGAAGTGAGTGACTGTGGGGTAGGCTTTGAGGTCCTTGTCTCAGGCTCCATCTAGGGAAAAAGAGGGAATCTTCTGGCTGCCTTTCAGTCACGACATAGAACTGTCTGTATGGATGTATGGATGTGGCATCTGTCATTAGTAAATCAGATGGCCTTTGGAGTAAGAAATAGGAATTTGAAACATTAGGGGGCAGAAAGAATTCTGAATGTGTTGCCTAATTTTAATATCAGAATTTTGTTCACTGTATAAATTGAACAAAATTAATTCACAAATCAGTAATTTATTTTTTCTACAAGATATAAATTTATATATTAAGACTAACAAACTACTAAAATATGCAGTTAAATTGTAATGAAATTAAAATACTTGGAAATTTAAAATGCAAGCAGACAATATTTCTTTATGAGTAGTTAAACATACATACACACAATGGGATTATATTCAGGCACAAAAGGGTTACAAAATCAGAGATCATTGTAGAAGCAGAACTAAATTAGATACAGAATGACAAGTACTGACAAAAGATTTAAAGAAGCATGTGGTAAAGCAAACTATAAAATGACGTGTGGTCTGCTGCAAATTTCACATGCTCATATTTGCAGACAAACTCCAAATACACATTAATCTACATGGTCAGTTGAATACACAGATTTTTAATGTTTTCACCACAAAAAGTGACAAATAGGTAAGGCAATGTATATGTCCATTGATTTCAATTAGCCACTCTACAATGCATACCTGTGTCAAAATATGTTGGTTTGCTTCATGAGTATATAAAAAATTATCCCACAATTTAAACAAATGAGCATGAGGGACTGGTTAAAAAAAAAGCATATCTTACCTAAATACTTAAAATAATGGCTCAAGTGATGATTAAGGAATTATGAGTATTTAGAACTCTTCCTGGAGACTTGATTTAGGTTCCCAGTAATCACATAGGGAAACATATGGCTGCCCATAACTCTACCACTAGGATATATAATACTTCCTGTCTCCATGACTAACTAAATTAATGTTTGTAACCTAAAATTATTTAAAGTGGTATCAACCAGTTATAAATACATACATATATGACCTAGATTTCTGAGAGCACAGTGTGGCTTCCAAGTGAAATGTAAAAACTATTTTAAAATATTCTATCCTGTAGAGGAAAATAGTTCAAAATGAAGATATGCATAAACATACATCGGTGTCTATTCTACAACTAAATAGTATGGTAAAGGTCAAAATAAAGTTAATTAGATTTGAAATGTCTACTGTTAATCCAAATAAAAGAGCTTTGGAATTAACTTCATTATAACTGATTAACACTTCAATCCAGTATTCTTTGGGGTGCAATTTATACCACACACAAGTTTGCTGAGGCAACACTCACAAAACAAGCGTGAGAAAGATTTTTTTTTCCCACAAATAGTAAGAAATAGTAAAATTCTGGGAAACATGTCTTTCTTTATGTAAAATCTCAGTACAATGTATTGAGAGGCTGGGATTTCTTCTGTGCACAAAACTCAGAACACAGCAGTGTAGGATCCACAAAAGCAAAAGCAGTTCACAGCCTGGCAGTGGGGGCAGCGCACACCCTTAATCCCAACACTCAGGAAGCAGAGGCAGGTAGGTTTCTGAGTTCGAGGCCAGCCTAGTCTCCTGTGAGTTCCATGAGAGCAATGGCTACACAGAAAAACCCTGTTTTGAAAAAAAAATAAATAAAAGTAAGTCACAGTCAGTTCTATCCCTTGTGAGAAATATGTCTAACTAGACTAAAGGTAATTAAGTCATGCAAGAATGAATGGACAAGAACAAGGCTATTCTAGACAGGTCTTCTTTGTCTCAAGATCTTGCTATAGGAGTGCATTTTAAAGGTAATTTCTTTTTAAGAGTGGGAATTAGGATCAGCGATACAAAGCCATATATCCCTACTCAATTTTATGTCACAAGTTAAAGTACAGAAAGGATGACTCTTAATTTAGCTGTGTAAAATATTGTGAATCCCTCATTTAAGAAGCACAAAATAAAATAAGGCACCAAAGAAAAATAATTATTTATATAAAGCTTTTTGCGACTAACAATACAAATGATAATAGTTATATATATCATGTGAATAAAAAGTAAAAGAATAAAATAGAAAAAGCAAATACACATTCAAGGAAGTGAAGAAAAATTTAGCTAGTCTTAGAAATGATGAGAAAGTATAATTGGACAAAACATTTGAGGACAAAATTTATAAAATTGTAATTTTAAGTATTTATTTTATGGGTTTGTATGTGTATTCATGACTATGTGTGTATTTGTGTGTGCCTACAGGATGTGTGTCTGTCTTTCTGTGTATGTAAGATCCATGTATGTATGTGCTTATCTGTAAGTTGTGGGGAGGGCATATACGCATAAGTTGTAGGATGTGTTTTTGTGTTTGCATATACACATGAGATGTGTGTGTGTAGGTGCAGAACTAAAACACTCACATGGATGTCAGAAGACAATTTGTAGGAATCACTGGTTGCCTTCAAATGTGAGCCCATGGGTTCCAACATAGTTTTATGCATGAGAGTAAGTGACACTTCCTGCTCTCTCCAGGGGGTTATTTATTTATTATCTATTCATTTATTATTCATTAACTTTCTTTCTTACTTATTTATTCACCTACTTATATGGGGAATGGTCATCTAGATGCCACTTTGTACTTTTGGAGTTTGGTGGGAATAGTTTCTCTTATTCCAAAAAGTGGAATCCAGTTAAGGTTGTAGGACAAAGCAGCAATCAGTTCTGCAAACTGAGCTACTTTACCAAAGCATACAGAAGAAAAACCTTCAGGGAGAAGGTATAAGCAATCTTAAGTGAAGCACTCTTCATATGTATGTCTATCTATCTATCTATCTATCTATCTATCTATCTATCTATCTATCTATCTATCTCTATATATGTATATGTATATATATATATATATATATATATATATATATATATATATATATATATATATATATATATATATATATATATATATATATATATATATATATATATATATATATATATGTGGAGAGAGAGAAAGAGAGAGAGAGACATAGAGACACACAGAGAGAGACAAAGTGTATGTTTTCTTTGGCAGAGATAATCTTCAAAGGCCTATGTATTTAAGTTTTTGTATATATCTTAGATGTTAGTTTGTGGATGTTGTTTGATTATTTGATTGGTTGCTTGTTTGTGTTAGTCCATATTTGTGAAATACTACCCTCTAGGCATGACATTAAGTATCATTTTCTTGAACTCTCAAAAGATTCTTCTATTTTATTTATTTATTTATTTATTTATTTATTTATTGTTTGTTTGTTTGTTTGTTTGTTTGAGACAGGGTTTCACTGTGTAGCTCTGGCTGTCCTAGAACTCACTTTGTAGACCAGGATGGCCTCGAACTCAGAAATCTGCCTGTTTCTGCCTTCCAAGTGCTGGGATTAATGGCGTTCACCACCATGCCCGCTTAAAAGATTCTTATAAACAAATGAGATCAAACATTATAGGACCCAATTTGTGTGTGTGTGTGTGTGTGTGTGTGTGTGTGTGTGTGTGTGTGTGTGTGTAGGGAAAGGGCAATGCTGTGGTTACTATTGATATTCATCTTAAAAGAGCCCAGAAGAAAATTTTCTAGATATTTCTGAGAAAAAGATTTGATAATAATTTTTGGGGTGAGAAAATCTTTCCTAACTTTAGGCATTACTATTATATGTGCTGGAGTCTTGTGCTGAATAGAAAGTAGGATGCTTCCTGACTCTAATAACAATGGTGGCTTGTACGTGTGCTCCATGACTTCTCTGGCATGAATGACCATACCCTCAAACTGTGAGACAAAGTAAGGCTTTTATCCCTTAAGCAACCTTTGCCAAGCAATTTGTCAGAGTAATGAGAAAAATAATTCTTGCGGTAAATTGGTACCAAAGTAAGGACAGTGCCAGGGATCAAAAGAGTAACCGTATTGTCCTTGAGGATTTAAACCTGATTAGACAACTTAACCATGGGATTCTGACTTTTCTATGTAATAAACATTGCAAGGATGTTTACCAAAGAGGTTTTGTGGACCAGGGATCTAATACAGGCTTTCTGCTACTAAAGATGTTTGCTTCAAAAATATTCTGTATGGTGCTATTAGTAGACCATTCAGTGTTGATTCTTAATACATCAGCCTGGTAGCTGATAAAGAGAATGTCATTCAATATATTTCCAAATTATTATCTGGGCTCAATTTTAGCTATAAGTCACCAGAGGATTACTTCAGGAACTTGGCATGGTAGAGTAAGGATAAATAACAAACTTTCTTGAAATGACAACTTTTCTTCTAAAATGTCAGCAACTTCTATGATAAACTACATTTGTCAACTATTTGAAGAAACAACTACTCTGTTCATAAATATTTTGCTAACTAATGTAATTTTTCCTTTTCACTAAAAACAGCATTATTTTAAGCAAAATAAACTTTAACTGAAAATAGTTTATGATTTTATTCACAGAAAACACATATATTTAAATTGTGTGTGTGTGTGCTTGTGTTAATAAGTTTACATCAGATTTTTAAGGAAAAAGTCATAGGAGTGCACAAATAGATCTCAAAGGAGTTTGGAAACAGGAGAATTGAAGGCACAAACCTAGAAAATGGATCAAGTGAGTAGATGAAAATATTTAAAAACAAAAGACATTAATAGAAGTCAGATTGATGATAAATGGAGAGACACTAGTTTAATATGAGGTGAAGCAAGATGAAACAGGGCAGTTAAGAAAAATAATAAATGAGAACAAAATATCCTGATCTATTGAATGAAGATGCGATGGTAAAATCTATTTCTTCATTAGAAGTCTGAAATCATATACTTTTATTTCAACAAAATGAAAAAATGATGTTATGCACAGAATCAAAGCCTATCTATATACTTCTGATATATTTGGTATGAAAAGAAAAAACATAATGGATAACTTGATGAGAAGAGGGAATAAAATTTATCAGATATTTTAGGGGAAATGATGCTGTATTAATCAGGGTTTGCAAAAGATCAGAATTGGCATAATAAATATATGAATGAATGTGTAATATATGTGTATATATGACTATATGTGTGTATGTGTGTGTGTAAATATGATTTAAATCTTTGTATACAACTCAGTGAAAGTAATATGAATATTGCTATCTCATACACGGAGGGTAAGAACCTAGCAAATTCTAGCTCTGTGATGCTGAGTTAATCAGCTGTTAGAGAAGTACAACAATGTGTTACTGATATGAGAATGACCCAGAATCCAAGTTTGCCTAGTTTCACAAGAAAAGAAGGTTCAGAGATCTGTTTGTGATTTTGGAAGCTTGGGTGGTTCTTGGAGAGCCACTGGTCCTCAGTACACACTTGGAGTAAAGAAAATCTCATTGAAATATCAGCGAATAAAGCAGCAGCAGCAAAAGATCATTCAAGCAAGAAAAAAATATCAGGAGAGCCCATATTGGATGGTGCCTGTCTTAGGGTTTCTTTNTAACCAAGGGGCCTCTCTTCCCACTGATGGCCAACTAGGCCATCCTCTTCTATATATGCAGCTAGAGACACAAGCCCAGGGGGTACTAGTTAGTTCATGGTTGTTCTTCCACCTATAGGGTTGAAGACCCCTTTAGCTCCTTGGGTACTTTCTCTAGCTCCTTCTTCCTTGGGAACCCTGTGTTCCATCTAAAAGCTGATCGTGAGCTTCCACCTCCATGTTTGCCACAATCAGTCACCAAACATAGACACTATATCATATGCCAGCAAGATGGTGCTGAAAGGGCCCGGATATAGCGGTCTCGGGGGAAAACATACCAATCCCTGTCTTAGGGTTTCTAAGAGACATCATGATTACAACAACTCTTATAAAAGAAAACATTCCATTGAGAATGGCCTATAGTTCAGAGGGTTACTCCATTATTAGCATGACAGAGAGCATGATGTGCTGAAGAGGTGTCTGAGAGTTCTACTACATCTGGATTGGCAGGCAATAGGAAGGCTGAGTAACACCAAACCTGTCTTGTGTATATGAAACTTCAAAACCCACAGCCAGTGACACACTGCTTCTGACAAGGACAAACATACTCCAACAAGGCCACTAATCACCCACTAATAATTTCTCTTTCTGGGGCAAGGATGTTAAAATGACCATGGCTTTATAGGCTTCCAAGCAGGGACAGCCATGCTGTATGCCTGGCCTCAGCAGCTCTCATTAGCTGTGAAAGGGATTCCATAACCCTGATTCTACATTTGTCTCTATATCCAGAATCATATGATCAAAGCTGCCAAGTTCTGAGGCTTGCTGGGACTGGAGCATGGCCCTCTTGCTCAATTTCATCTTCATCAGCTTTGTTGTGGTCTCAGAATCACCACACAAACAATTTTGACACTGATGGTAGTGAACACAGGTTAGTTTATTGCATGGCACATTCCTAGGGGTCATAAGGGACATGAATCAGTCTCCAGAACTAATCTGTGACCCCAAGGTAAGATTCTAGAGTTTTGTTTGTTTGTTTGTTTTGTTTTGTTTTAAGCCTGAGATCTAAAAACATCTGCGACAAGCTATTTCCCCATTCAGGATTTAGGGATAGGGGGATTTACTAAGGAACAGGTCATTATTGTTCATTTATCTTGCTCATATTGGTTGGGGTACTCAACTGCAGCAGGGAAACTGCCTTGTCTCATGATCACATCTTAACTAGTCTACCATGATGGGCTTGTTTTGTCTAACATTCATGTCTTAACTAGGCAACCAGGGTGTTAGTTCCCAGGGAGGTCTTGGTAACTTAAACTTGAAATCTTACTCAGAATGGAAGTCGTTTTAAAATGGTTTCTTATATCACTTATGCTGGGGTCCATTCATGGGCAGCTTATAAAAGCAAATGCCATAGAAGCTTATACATAGGTGCAGGAAGTGCTGTTGGTTGGTTGGTTCTCGTCCAAACTTATTGTGGGTAATTATACAATGCAGTTCTATTGACTTCTAGCCTTATTGGTTTCCAAGGGCAGAGAACATAACAGGTTATGCAATCAACTTGGCACTAGAACATTTCATAGTAAGAGCAGAAATATATGAAAAAGTTTCATTATAATGACAGGGTAGCCAGGTATCTGTCACTAGAACTTTACATTCCATCTGGGCCTTAATATTTTACCTAGGCCTAAACAGATGGATATTTTTGATGGTTTTCTTTACTGCCTAATCTTAGTTATCCTAGAATTTGCTCTGTAGATCAGGATGGCCTTGAACTCAGAGATCTACTTGCCTTTCTTCTGAGTGTGGGATTAAAGGTGTGTACTAGCCAGCTTGCACATACACTGATCTTTTGTTCTATGATGCAACTCGGAAGCTTAGCTGGATGGGGTCTTACCCATATGTCACCACTCCCTTTATTCCATTTAACATCTAACTTTTCTTTAATCTTTACCCTGGTGCTCCTTTTCTCCTCAAACTGCATTTACTTTCTTGTTCAGCTCGATCCTATGCATTATATACCTGCATTAAAATTAAATGATCATTAATAACCAAGCAAAACAGTCAATGCCAGTTTGTTTTGAAATATATTCGGAAACAACTGTTAATTCATACATTTTAAACTTAGCCTTAGGCAGATTATTTTGAGAAGGGCAATAAGCAGCCATGTTGTTCAACAAATATTATAAAAACAGTCTTTAAGATAAATATTAATTTTCTTCTCTCATATAACCTTTTTGGCTGGGCCCTCATTATCAAATGACTTTCAGCCCCTCTGTCTTCTATACTCTTGGTGGTATCACTCATTGTGCAACACTTAAATGATTCTATTGCTTTATTAACCCAAGTCCCCAAATCTACATTCTCCAAAAAAAAAAAAAAAAAATGCAGCCTATGACAGTAATACCCAGTCTATGGTACCAATGTACCAATGCCTTTATTTGATAGGGAATCTATTATTGTGAAGAGACACCATGGCCAAGACAACTATTATGAAAAATTATTTGAGATAGCTTACTCTCTTGTTTTGAATATGCTAGGCCCAGTGTGTAACACTATTTGGAGATGTGGCCTTGCTGAAGTCGGTGTGTGACTGTGGATGTGGGCTTTTAGACCCTCCTCCTAGCTGCCTGGTAGTCAGCCTTAAGATGAAGATGTAGAACTCTCAGCTCCTCCTGCACCATGCCTGCCTGGATGCTGCTATGCTCACACATTGATAGTACTGGACTGAACCTCTGAACCTGTATGCCAGTCCCAATTAAATGTTGTCCTTATAAGACTTGTCTTGATCATGGTGTCTCTTCACAGCATTAACACCTTAACTAAGACACTTAACTTACATATGCTTATCCATTATCACCATGGTGGGAACCCTGGCAGCATGCAGCTGATAGTTCTACATTGAAATTGGATGGTAGCAGAAAGAGAGGGTCACTCTGGGCCTGCCTGGAGTATCTGAAACTTCAAAGCCCAACACCAAAGATACAATACTTTCAATAAGGGCACACACACTCAAACAAGGCCACATTTCTTAGGAGTGTACTTCCTGTGATACTGTGTGGAATAATCTCATTCAAACCACCACAATATGCCTTTGTCCATGAGATCATATCACAAGATGCTGCTTACATTTTAGAAAGTTCTTTCTACGTATACTAGTTAAGACATTTGCTACCAAAAATCAAATAGGCCAGACTGACATACTCAGTCCTTCAAGCAAGAGTCTCTTCCCAGGTATTTGTAAACTTTGCTATGCTAGTATTTGCATAGAAGAAGCAATTCTAATTTTTCACTAGTGTACAATATTTAAAGTAGTAAGTAGAAAGATTGTAAGAGCAAGAGAAAATATGCAAAAGCAAGAAAATAGTTTATTAAACACAATAAGACGGATAAATGTATGAATTCACATACTAACTAGCACTATTCAGAAAGCCTCCAGAGATCCAAGCTAGACAGGATCTCAGTGCTAAGAGCAGAAAGACAATATGTGCTTTTACCAGTAATGAACAGAAAGACAATGTATACTCCCACCAGTAATGACAAAGATATCTATAACTGAATCTGGCATAAAACAGTAAGTTTTAGAAATGGAGTCACACAGGTACAATAACCACTAATTTTCCTAGATTTTCTAGATTTTATTTATTTATTTAGCTCATGTTGCTTTGTTGCTTTTGGCATCTTTCATTTTTTATTTTGTTTCATATTTTTCTATGCTGTGCTTATGTGTTTGTTTATTTCTAAAGGAATTTTAGTCCACCAATATAGTTGCTCTGGAAAGGGATTAACTATACCCCAAGTCCTAGGTTTCTGTTATCTAACTCTAAAGATAGATAGACAAGCCACACACCTTCAGCTTCACTGGCTAGAATATAGAAACACACTTAGTACATATGATTGAAGTAAAATTGTAGTAGTAACCAGCCATGTTTGAAAGTAGCATTAATTTAGGGGAAGATAAATTGATTCAAATTATTTTTTTTTAATTAAAAGGAAATTTGTAATCTATAAACTCAAGAAAATGCCTGTAATTGTGCTTAAAGCGCTGATTATCAAATATATAATACTAAATATTTAAAACTACCTGAAGCAAAAAAGACATACTAATATAGGTTCATTCAATATCTTGAAAATGGCTTTAACATTTCTGTCTTCCAGTGTGACTTATGCATGTTTCTTCCACATCTATATTGTACTGAGGATCTTGAAAATTCATAAAATATAAATATGATTTTATAAATGTCTAAGGTTACAATTTAAAATTCAGAAGATATTTGATGAAGAGAATGTTAAGAGGCATATTTCCATGCAATGTCTTCTTCGGAAAATAAATATCAAATATTTAAAAACAAAAGCATTGGAGTGAGTGGGTAAGCATAAGTTCTTAAGGACATCTTCATTGTATTGCTTAATTCTGCATTAGTTTGAACATAGAAATAGACTGCACCCTTTGTCAGCAGGAGCTGAATTTTAATAAAATTGTGATGGAGATAAAGGTTGAAGGTTCATAATCCTTTTCCTTATATTAGTATTTTCCTTTTAACCAATTAGTTCAATGGATGTTAAATAAGTCCAATCTATGATGGGAGTATGTATTATGTGTTTGAAAAAAATAGTTTATAGGGTTTGTAAATACCACAGTTTGTAAATGAGTGTATCTCAAGTAAGCAGGGACAACAGTGGAACTAATTAATCAGCCATATTTAAAAAGGCCTCTGAAGGGAAATACAGGCACCTATAAAATGAAAAGAAAGATCCATCAATATCTCTACTGGGCATATACCCAGAAGATGTTCCAACTGGTAATAAGAACACATGCTCCACTATGTTCATAGCAGCCTTATTTATAATAGCCAGAAGTTAGAAAGAACCTAGATGTCCCTCAACAGAGGAATGGATACAGAAAATGTGGTACATTTACACAATGAAGTACTACACAGCTATTAAAAACAATGAATTTATGAAACTCTTGGGCAAATGGATATATCTGGAGGAAATCATCCTTAGTGAGGTAACCTAATCACAAAAGAAGTACTTGATATGCACACACTGATAAGTGGATATTAGCCCAGAAACTTAGAATATTCAAGATACAACTTGTAAAACACAAGAAAATCAAGAAGAACAAAATCAAAGTATGCATACTTCGTTCCTTCTTAGAATAGAGAACAAAACACCCATGAAAGGAGTTACAGAGACAAAGATTGGAGCTAAGATGAAAGGATGGACCATCCAGAGATTACCCCTCCCAGGGATCCATCCCATAATCAGCCACCAAATCCAGACACTATTGCATTTGCCAGCAAGATTTTGCCGAAAGGACCCTGATATAACTATCTCGAGTGAGGCTATGTCAGTGCATGGCAAACACAGACAGGGATGCTCAAATTCATCTATAGGATGGAACACAGAGCCCCCAATGGAGTAGCTAGAGAAATTACCCAAGGAGTTGAAAGGGCCTACAACCTTTAGGTGGAACAACAATATGAACTAAACAGTATCCCCAGAGCTTGTGTCTCTAGATGCATATGTAGGAAGAGAGCCCCCCTTGGTTTTACAAACTTTATATGCCCCAGTACAGGGGAATGCCAGGGCCAGGGAGTAGGAGTGGGCGGGTGGGGGATCAGCGAGGGGCGTATAGGGAACTTTTGGGATAGCATTTGAAATGTAAATAAAGAAAATATCTAATAAAAAATGAAAAGAGCTCATAATGTGGATATGTTATATGCTTTTTTCTTGTGTGATATGACTGATATAATAGCTCTGAATTATCCTGTCCATTTTCCCCAGAGGACCTGATAGATTGATATTAATATAATAACTTAGAAATCTGTATTCTCTTTCCATAATTAAATCCATTTCCTTAAATTTTTGTCTTCATCTTCACTTGATATTCAGCAACTTTAACATCAAATCTTGATATATATTTTAATCTCAAATGTATTTCATTTTTGTCCACAAAGTTTTGTTATTTGGATCATCTGGTATGTTAACTTAGATCAATGGTAAGTAGTTATTTGAAATGTTTAGCTGTGGATTAAATCTAACAAATGCAAATTGATGATAATAGACCTAATTATATAACTAGGCTAATGAATGAAATGTAAAATACTGACCATTGTAAACAAATTGGTGTCATTTCAACAAATATATTGTTAGAGGCACTACAGCCTAATAAAATAAAGTCAGGAATGATTAAGAAATTATTAATGTAATTCAATAGTAAAATTATAAGAACCACTTTATTTTAAAATATATTCATTTATCAAAGTATAATTAATAAACATTGAAATTTTTAAATTATCATGTTGGGAAATGGAGTTCAAAATAAACAATGTTATAATAGCTTATCAAGTTAACTTTATAAATTAATGTACCTTTCCACTTGTACTTTTGGGAGAGTGACAATAAAAATTTTCAGAAATGCTAAATTATTCTATTTTAAGGAGTATCTTTAATTCTTCATATAGTAAAACCTAACATTAAATTTTATTTAAAGTACTTTTGTATTCTAGAAACACACTGATCCAGCATGTTTGGGTAAAGCTTTCATGCAAAGAGTTGAAAATTTACTCTCTGAAATCTCATGTCCTAATGACGAAAGACATTAAAGTGAAGCTTCATTGTATTATTCTTAATTTTACTGAAAATGATCATTCATTTCTAGGCATTAAAATTCCCTTTTCCAACTTAAAAAGAGTCCTTCATATCAAGCCTCCGATGCGTTAATGTCAGATTCATAATGTAATAAGACTATTGGGTTCATACAGATTCTCAAAAAATCCTGCAGGACAAGGCAAAGCCTAGAAAGGGCCTGCCAGACTTAATCTACAGATTTAATATAAAGGACAGCTAATCCTTCAATAAAACATTTCTCCTTTAAATATACCTGCTTTGCAAAGCCTGAAAGTAGAGGTGACCTGGTAAGTCTCTTTTTGTTTGTTTTTAAAAGATTAACTGATTGATAGAATATGACAGCAAAATATAAAGAAAGCAAAAAAAAGTCTCTGAAAAGTATTTATGCACCATGAATGGTGCCTATATCAAACTAAACTTCCTGCATTCCGTGCCATGCTTTAGATCTTATTAAAATAAAGGATCCATTAATTTTCCAAGTAGGGTAGACAAATTGTAATTCATTAATTATTTTTCTCTATAGAATTACAGAAGTCCACATCTAACTAACTGAAAGCCAGACACAAATGGGCAATGTCAACAATTTATTTTCCCATATCAATACATCTTACTTAGAGTTTTACTAACAATATTATCTTGTTAAGATACTTAACTGACTTGAAGGACTTTTTAAAACCTTTACGGTTAACAGTTTTTATATCTGAAAGTGAAACTCCTTGACTATCATAACAAAGCAGTTGATCACCGAAAATGAAATATAACAAAATAGATGTTATCCCAATGTATTAATTATTCACTGACAGGCGAAACATCTGTTCTACAAAGTAGAGTTGGGCTAGAAAAGGAGAAATTAGAATGTGTAGGATGAGAAGCAGAACCACAGAAAAAATAGTTTGTATGAGATGGCAAAGAGAATTTTAGAAACAGAATATACTCGTTCCCTTGAGTTTATCCTGGCTAGTTTCTAAACGGAAAGCAGAGAAGGTATCCTTACTACACTACCTTAGGTAAGCAATAGGAGTTTTCGTTTGTGTGTTTGTTTCGATTTTTGCTTTTGTTTTAGTTCTTTAAGGAAAAGCTGGTCTGTTTTAGTATCTAATTTTAACTTTCTTTTGGCACAAAATTATTTTGGAAATCATTTAATTTGCTACCACCATGAAAATAGAAACAAATGAGGCAAAGAGAAAATATGCACACTGTAAGGAAATATATTACTCATCAAGGCCTGACAAACCAACAAGAAAGAAGAATCAAATATACGGGAAAAGATACTAAAGAAAACCCCCAACTCTTCCAACTGAAACAAATAAAGATTCAAACATCCATTAAAAGAAGGAGTTATACCTAATGTTTCTATCAAATTAAAATAAAATACAAGTATTTTTTTCTATGCTGTGAAATAATTAAAAATAGCAAGATTGTGGCTGTAAGTGTATGAAAAAGGCTCTGAAGCATACTATTTTCAGATATGAGAACTTATTTAGTCAAAACTATGATTTTCTGTTATCTTAACATGTTTTAATATGTTGTTTGTAAACATGTTTGGCTGTCTTAGGTAAGATATCATTTAATGTAAAAGAGACTGAATGTGCTCTATCTCAGGGGTAGAGATGTGTGGACTATGCATGAGGTATTAGGTTTAACTGCCAGTGGTATACATATTTTAGAATGTTAGTAAATTTTATGTGTTCTTTTAATTTATAGGATGTATGATTTCTAATAATGTTTTTCTTTAATTATTTTTTGTAATATGGACACATGTTTTTGAAATATTTTGGTATAGTCCTTGGAAAATCTATTGTACTGGATACATTGAACAATTTTTTAGGAAATCATTTTTACTCCAGCAAATCTCTAAATCTCTAGCTGTACTGTTTTGAAGTCAATTTTACAGTTTTTCTTATATTTAAAATTAAAATTATAATTGTAATAAAATTATATTTCTACATTCCCTCTCATCCCTCCAAACTCTCCCATGCAACTCCTTTCTTTACTTCAAATTCATGTCCCCTTTTCCTTCAATTGAATATATATATATATATATATATATATATATATATATATATATATATATATAAATTATACATAATTATTGAAGGGTGATACCACTTATATACATGCCAAAGAGTATGGGTTCAAAAGCCAAGGATTCCTTAATCACACTGAACTGCCTGGTTTTGTGTATCAACTTGACTCAAGCTGGAGTTATCACAGAAAAAGGAGCCCACCTTGAGGAAATTCCTTCATGAGATCCAATTGTAAGGCATTTTCTTTTTTTTTTTTTATTTTATTTTATTTTTCTTTTTTCTTTTTTTTGGTTTTTTGAAACAGGGTTTCTCTGTATAGCCCTGGCTGTCCTGGAACTCACTTTTAGACCAGGCTGGCCTCGAACTCAGAAATCCGCCTGCCTCTGCCTCCCGAGTGCTGGGATTAAAGGTGTGCGCCACCATGCCCAGCATTTTCTCAATTAGTGATCAAAGTGGGAGGGCCCATTGTGGGTGCTGCCATCCCTGGGCTGATAGCCTTAGGCTCTGAAAGAAAGCAAGCTGAGTAAGCCAGGGGAAACAAGCCAATAAGCAACATCCCTCCATGGCCTCTGCACCAGTTCCTGCTTCCTGATCTGTTTGAATTCCGGTCCTGACTTCCTTTGATGATGAACAGAAATATGGAAGTATACACTGAATAAACCCTTTCCTCCCCACCTTGCTTTTTGGTTATGATGGTTTTTAGCAGGAATAGAAACACTGACTAAGACACACACTAAATACTATAGGCAAATAAGAACGGAGTATTGGAGAAGTAGATTATCGCAGAGAAGATCACAGCAAGTGGTTCGTTATCCAATAAAAAATATTCATGCCTTAAACAGGTGCTCCTATTTTTTGATTAATGTCTTATTACTTTTCCATTGGTGTGATAAGGCATCGTCACAAAGGTAGATCAATAGAAGGGTTTATTTAGAGTTTACAGTTTCATAAAATGAAACCCAAGTTATCATGATGGGAAGCATGGCGGCATGCAGGCAGGCAAAGCTACAAGCTTAAATTATGATTTCTAAGTGTGTAGTGCGTAGTGTGTGTGTGTGTGTGTGTGTGTGTGTGTGTGTGTGTGTGTGTGTGTAAGAGAGAGAGAGAGAGAGAGAGAGAGAGAGACAGAGAGAGAGAGAGACAGAGAGAGAGACAGAGAGAGAGACAGAGAGAGAATCAGAGACACAGAGAGAGAGACACAGAGAGAGAGACACAGAGAGGAAAATGGCAGTATGGCCTTTTGAAAACTTGAAACCCATCTCCAATAGCACACCTTCTCCAAGATGACATATAATTTTTCTTTTTAATTTGGACAAACTGAGCCTGGAGACCAAATATTCAAATATATGCATATATTGGGAAGTTCACACTCAAACCAACTCACTGGAGTACATCTCCGTCTGTAGGTTAAATATTGTAAAGTAGATTTTAAAACTTGACTTCACAAATTTTTGGTGGGAAATCATTTATCATAAGCTAACACCTTGAACCCATATGAATCAGGAGATAATAATATGGAACTAGAGGAGGTTTTTTTTTTTTTTTTTTTTTTTTTTTTTTCTTTCTGTATTTAAAAAAGTAAATTTGGGGATTGATAGATGGCTAGGCAGTTCATCTCCAGGACCAGGATGCAATTTCTAGTACACACATTGAGGCTCCCTGTTCTCTGTGTTGCCATTTCCAGGGCACTGTATGTGTGTGGTGCATGGACATAAGACCAGATAAAATCACAAATATAAAAATACATATTTTTTATTGAAATAAACACAAGTTTATTTAAGTAAATAAATTATTGAGTATATTTACTTAAATAAACTCAAGACTATGGGGATGTTCAAGCTTTTTCTTGGAAAGAATATGCAATCCCGTGATCCAAAGAATAAAACATATGTTTTTTGTTGTTGTTTGTTTGTTTGTTTGTTTGTGCAGAATATTATGATATTAAAATGCAGATTTTTAAATTGTCTTTTGTTAAGGAACTATATCTTTCATGTTTCATTGCTTCATAGATGTTTACCTGTTTATTATTTATTGTGCTAACATGTGATCATTTGTATATGCTACCATTGGCTTAATAATTACTACTGAATGGTGGTGTTTGATTGCTTTAAAATCTAGTAATTATTAATAAAGTTGTTATAAGAATTTATGTTCCTGTTTTGTATAGATGTACTTCTTCAAATATCTTCAGTAAGAAAATTATATCAATAATATATAAATAAACATTTCTAGGTTATCTATTGAGATGGTAACTATATTGTATTGAGTGCATCAAACTATTAAAACAATTCAATTTTTTCAACTTGTTGATAATAACTGAGGAAAAACTGCTTCTATCTCATCAGCACTTAATGAAAATATTTGATGCTTAATATACTTGTATTTTTAATGTCTTAAAATCATATTTAATGAGATTATGAGTAAAAGTTCACTATAAGCATGTTATCTTGAAAATTCTACAATATGGCTTTTGACAAGAAACAGTGAGTTTCTTGCTTACATTGTAGGAATTTAGCATAGCACTGCTTTGAGCACAGGTATTTTCACATTCTTTGTAAATTTATATTTACTTAACATTATAGAAATGATAAATCCATTTGCTATTTTTTAAATTAAGTCATAAATAAATTTGGCATCATACATACTTGGTATTGTATTATTTTATAGCTAAAATTCTATGGCGTTTATACTGTTTATAACTATACAAAAAATATATGCATCCTGTTTCATATTATATATTGGTTTTAAATTAATATAGCTTTTTCTGAACTTAGAAATTTAGAGAAAAACAGAACTTTTTGGAAGTAACTGAAGAAGTAACAAAGACGGATAATATGTGATAAAATAGCTTGTTCTGGGTAATATACTTTCAAATATTAAGGTATATCTTCATTTATTGAATGTAGTGTTTGTTTCCCTCATAATGGCTGATTTTGTTCATATATATATATATATATATATATATATATATATATATATATATACTGTTTATTTCCGATATAAAATTTAAGGTTTTAGTAAATGAAACCAAGACAGGTCAAAATAACCAAAAGTATAAATTATATGTTCGGGTCTCATTAGCTGAATAGAGAACACTTTAACAGCACCAATCACAAGTTTTTTGAACAGTGGTAAAATAAAAATGTTCTGAACATATTCTAAATATATTTTGAAATATTGAACAATTAAAATATTTCAGAATTTTATGTTATCATTTAATCTTAAGATTTACTTATTTTAACTTTATAAACTGAAGAGATTATTATTTATGAAATGTAAACATAAGCATGTGCATTATATACAAGTGTGGGTGGCTTCAGATATGTAAAAAATGAGTATTGGATTTCATAATCATGGTAGATACATTTTTCATTATTAAGAAAACAATTTTAGCAATTGAAAGTACTAGAATCAAAAAATGTACTTGCATAGATAAATAATTTCTTATTCTTCCTTGACAAGTATAAGACTCTCTTAGTCATTGACACTGAATGATTTAAGGAAACTCTCAAGCATAAAATGTGAATAGCTCTTCTTATATGGTCTCTAATTTTACTTATATCTTGCATCTTTTTTTTTTTTTTTTTTGCTTTTTTGTTGTTTTGAGACCACTTTATATGTTATCATTTATGGAAAACTTTAAGACTACTTTCATTCAAATCATAATTTAAATAATTTTATTAAACATTTCTCTCATTTGAATATTTGTCTTTCCCCTAATTTTATTTTGTTTTTATTATTACTTAGCAGAACTAATAAAATTCTAGTAGTGTGTTTGCTATTTACAGGAATAAAGCACTTTGTTCATTGATTTAAAAGTTTCACATCGTATGTGAACCAACTTGATTTATACTAATGTATTGACAATTGACAAAAATGTATAAGAATACTTATTACTAAGATCAAATATGGAGTAATCTGCCAAGCAATTTTTAAAAAAATGCAATTAGTCTGGAAAATCGTCAATTACTGAAAGTCATATGCTCTTTAATTTCTGAATTTTATCATTTAGTCACTAAAAGAAGCACAGTGTAATTCTGGGTAACTACAGGAAAGACAAATGGACTCTTTTTGATCTCCAGGAATGGGGTGCAAGACAATTATACAACGTGCTGAAGGTCAATGAACATCTGCAAATGCTAAGATATAGCTATTAATGTATGTGTTCCCATTATACATTAAATACTTTGCTAAGAGAAAATGTTTGATCTTTTTTCAAACCTTCATTTGACCTGTAATCTAATGTATGTAGGGCTGTTGACCAATTATCAGGGAAACAATGAGAATTGATTTTCTCTCCTGACATTTGGTGAAAGGCAGATTTCAAGTTGAGCTGGTTGTTTGGCCATTCCTTTAGTCTCTGCTTCATCTTTGTCCCTGCATTGCTTTTAGACAGGATGAATTTTTGGAAGGAGGTCTGGGACTCTTATGGAACTGGTGGATTGACTGAAGGTCATAAAGGTATAGGAACCACATAGGAAGATAACAGAGTCACTCAATCTGGAGACTAGACAGCTCTTAGAGACTGAGCCTCCAATATGAGTGTACATGGATGGACCAAGCCCCAGAACATAGGAACTCCCCTCAGTGGGAGAGGATCTGCCTAACACTCAGAGACTTGATGTGGGAATATACTCAGGGGAGCCCACCTTCTCAGAAGAGAAGGGAAGTGGAGATGCAGAGAGATCGGGAAAGGGGCAGCATTTGGGATGTAAGTAAGTAAGTAAGTAAATAAATAAAAAAGAAATGACAGATTTTACCCAAGGGTTCAACTAAGAGCTGAATATTTATACCTTACTGGCTTAATAAGAGAACCCATCCCATAGGAAAAACAATATCAACCAACCAGAGCTCCCAGAGTCTAAACCATCAACCAAGAACACATGGAGGGACCAATGGCGCCAAGCATATATGTAACAGAAGATGGCAATGTTGGGCATCAATAATAGAAGAGACCCTGGTCCCATGAAGGCTCTATGCCCCAGTGTAGGGAAATGTGATGGCAGAGAGGCAAAAGTGGATGGGTGGGTGGGGGCACACCCGCTTAGAAGCAGGAGGAGGGGAGATGGGATAGAGGGTTCTAGGGTAGAAGTAGGATAGGGGATAACATTTGAAATGTAAATAAATAAAATATCCAATTTTTAAAAAAGATTGCTAATAAAAGAAAAGAACCCCACTGACTTATACAGTCTATAGCACTTACACACACTTGCATGTGCACATGCACACATGTGTGTCTGTGCATGTGTGTATATGTATGTGAATATAAGTGAGAACAGATCATATAAACATACACACTTGTTCACACACTCAGGAATACAATAAAACTCTAAACTGGAAGAAAGCTATATGATAGATAGATAGATAGATAGATAGATAGATAGATAGATAGATAGATAGATATACATGATAGATATAGATACACAGAGAAACTGGTCCAGACCCATCATGCAGGCCCTGTTCTTGCAGCCTCAGACTTTCTGAGTTCATTTGAACTTTGATCATGTTGATTTAGAGAGCCTAGTTCATCTTGTTTCCTCTGTGTGTGTGTGTGTGTGTGTGTGTGTGTGTGTGTGTGTGTGTGTGTGTGTGTTTTCCTCATATATAATATTGCGTTCCGAAGACTCTAGGATTATGCTAACAGAGACTATTGAGAACAAATGGCATTTTCTTTGTCTCTAATTGTAATAGAAATTTTTTTTCAGATTTTTTTCTCGTCAGTGTGTTGATGATTAAGGATATTTTTTTTATAATGTGGCTATCTTTCCCATTATGCCAAATTGCAAACAGCTTTTTTTCATGGAGTGATGTTGAGATTTTCAAATTTCATGCTGTATTTCTTCTGAGATGGTTGTATGATATTTAACATTTACAGTCCTTATATGTCAAACGATTTTTATTGAAGTATATAAAAACACAACCTGATCACTATGTCTGATCTTCTGTGGTTTGGGTTGTTTATTATTATCTATTCTCAGCCCAGGGAGTAGCAGTATTAGAAGGTGTGACCCTGTTTGACTAGTTATAGCCTTGTTGGAGTAGGTATGTAACTGTGGATGTGAGCTATAAGACTCTCATCCTAGCTGAGCCATGATCATAAGCCAGTTTTCTCCTAGCAACCTTCCTCCTGCACCATGCCTGCCTGGATGCTGCCATGCTTCCACTTTGATGACAATGTACTGAACCTCTGAACCTGTAAGCTAGCCCCAATTAAATATTGTCATTGTAAGAGTTGCCTTGGTCAAACTGTCTGTTTATAGCAGTAAAACCCTAGCTAAGACATTTTGTTTGTTTGTTTGTTTGTTTGCTTGCTTGCTTGCTTGTTAGATCATTGGTTGGTGTTTTGCTTGTTTAATTTCAAAGTGTTTTATAAATAATTTTTGAATTTATATGTACCTAATATGTTGGTGTAGAGTTTTCTTTATCTCTTCCTTCTTTGTAAGGCTGTCATGGAGCAGTAAAGCATGACTGATACACCAATTATGAATAGCATCACTCAGTTCCATTCCTATAGAATGGAATGTTTTGATAAATAAACCATTAAAGCTGCACACCATACCAATTCTTCTCCAGACCCTTAAGATGTCAAAGGAGGTCAATGCATACAACCCATTTTTATAAACTAGGTCATATGTGCTTTACAACGAGTTTTAACATAATCATACTTCAAGTGGTATTGTGAACATTAGATTAAGTTAATTATGATCAGGAAGCTTTTTATGAATTGTGATATACTTATTATTTATGTGTGGTATCAAACTCGTTAAGTTTCAGCCAATATTGGAAACAGAGATGTGTTGAACCAAACTTTCTTCCTGACTCATGCATATCAAACTGCTGGAGTAGTGTTTGCAAAGCTCACAACAAATGTACATTTGGTGGTGCACATCTTTAACCCTAGCACTCAGGAGAAGAGGTGTATGGATCTTTCTTTACAGCCTAGTCTACAGAGTGCATTCTAGGATAGGCAGGACTACATAAAGGAACACTGTCTCTGAAACCAAAGTAACACCATAAACAACAAATACAGATCTATTTAGCCTCATGCTTTTCTTTGCTGGGAGACTTTATTACTGATTATGTATCATTACATAAGATTAGTCTAACATACATACATACTTGGATTTTGATAAGGCTATAGAGATAGAGAAATTTCTCTATTATTTCTAGATTTTTATTATAATATATTGTCTTCCAAATAATTTCTAATGATACATTTTCCCATGTGTCTTCATTTATAATATTTCATTTTTGTCTCTAATTTTATTTATTTCATTCTTCTCTCTAAGAAGTTGATATTGCTAAAGATCTGACTTGTTCTAAGTTAATGAAGAACTGTCTCTTTGTTTCACACTATGTTTTACTTATATCAGACATATCTTTGTTATCTGTCTTCTATTGATTTAGAGTTTAGATAATTACTTTTAAAATTTCCTGGGGTTTAATATTAGAATTTTTATTATAAATATTTCATTTATCATTTATATGTATACTTTCAGTGTTATAGATATCTGACTAGGAAGGGCTTGCTAAATTCGAATGGTTTCAAAATTTTTATTTGTATGTGCTTCAATATTATATTAATAAGTTCATTGTTCTTCTGTATACGGCTTTAGTACATTTTCTGCCAGGCTGCACCCTTGGCAACATCATAATGTTAATGTATAGTCTCTCCATGTAAAAAAGAGAAGGGTTTAATTACTTTGAATACCTATGTTAAAGATTTGGCTGTTATGTCTTTGTGATTATTTAACCACACACTATTTCTTATAAATTGACTAATTTTAGTATCTAAATTAGTTTCTTCCAGGAAAAAAAGAAAATTCAAAATTATAACTCTTTTCTGAGACTGAAGGAAATCTTTGAATTGTAACTTTCTTTTTAATTTTTTCTTTTATATTTTCTTTATTTACATTTCAAATGTTATGCTCTTTCCCAGTTCCCAACCCGGAAATCCATTGCCCTCCCCCTGCTTCTTTGAGGGTGTTCTCCCACCCAAACACCCACCCACCCACCTCTACCTTCTTGCCCTTGAATTCCCCTACACTGGTGCATCAAGCCTTCACAGGAGGAAAAGCCTCTCCTCCCCCTGATGCCTAACATGGCCATTGTCTGCTACATATGCAGCTGGAGTAATGGGTCCCTCTTAAGAGGCTCAAGAGACAGCTATATAAGGCTCCTAACTCTTATAAAGTTAAAGTAAATAAGCAGGTCACAAACCTCAAGCATGCAGTGGCACAGAATATACATTGTCATTCCAAAATGGAGGAAAGGGAAAGAGTGAGCTTTGTGAGGCCAAAGCTCAGCAGAGCAAACATTAGGCATCTTTCTGTCGAATTCAAAGTACTCATCAGATCTCCGATCTTTCCAGAATTCTCGACTGTTTCATACTTCTTTTTTTTTTTTTTTGGGGGGGTGGGTATTCCACACTCAGTCTAGAGCAGTCCTTGGCGATTATCTAAACATCTTGGGGTCTCCAACAAAGTTAGATATTAAGTTCACAAGTTCAATTAATTGCTTCTGCAGGCCTCAGTACAGGGGCTATCTTGCCAAATGCCTGGTCTCAGCAGCTTTCCTTAACCACTAAAGAGGATTCCATAAACCTCTCCTGAATCCTTATCTCTTAAGTCAGAGTTATAACCAAGGGGCCTCTCTGTCAGAGAAAACAGAGAGCTGAAGATGGTTAAATGGTGTTATTTGCATGTATAAAACTGACAAAATTAACTTGATTTTTAAAAGCATGAGAACAGAAGGCCAGATATCAAATCAAAGCTTTGGATAGGATAAATAATCAGATGTTGTTCAAAGGACATGAAACAAAGAAAATTCAAAAGTTAAAGAAACCAGCATTTATGACAAGAGATTATAGAAATTCCCTTTGAAAATTGGGTTTGCAAATTAAAAAAATGAATATAAAAATGTGAATTTATATGTTCTTAGACAAACTTAATAAACAGTTGTTATTTCAGTGTAGTAAAGTATGTTTATATATTTATACACTTGTATCCAAATACATACATATTGAGGCATTTGCAGTCCTATTTACTTAAACATGGAACTTAAATTTTTGTTGTTGTAGATAAATATACACCAATGGTGATTTTATACTCAAGAAGTATACCTTCTCATGCTTAAAAAAATTAATTAATAAACTGAGTGAGTTCATTATCATTTGTGATCTATTTTAGCTACACATTTTAATATTCTGTTTTTGATGCCGAGCTATTTAGATACAGCCATTCAAGGATAATAAGTCATTTATTCCTCATTAACTGTTAGGATGGATGTAGACATTCATTACAGTCAGACAACAGACTCATTTAGCTGCATACAGTACATGATTATATACCACATGAATGACTAGAATACAAATTGCTTTGCACATTAAATCCCTTTTCTTAAGCATTTTCCAATGACTCAGATATTTTCTTCTGTAAATTTTCCTCCAGATAAACTATCTATCTATCTATCTATCTATCTATCTATCTATCTATCTATCTATCTATCCTAAAGATAGCAAATAAAAAAATACAAAGGTGATGTTCTGGACAGCGTAACATGTGTCATTTAGAAGATCTGTAGCCTTTGAGATGATGTTGAAAGTATGTTCATGATTACAAAATTTTTCTGTTGTGAATTTTATGGGTGTCAGCTAATTTTTGAAGCACATGTGCTTGTCTCAGGGGCAGAAATCATCCCATGAATACTCATAGTTAAATATGTTGAACCTATCATTAAATAAAGAAAATCTAGGCTTCTCTTCCATAATCAAATAAAATTTTACTTAATTGAAATGAATTAAATTTTAGATTTATTATTAATTGTACTGATTAACATTTCCATATCATGGAACATGTATATAAAATTAAAAATAAATTTAACATCATTTGTTTTGCTACCTAGTTGTCAGTTTCATCCTCATATTTATCAGATGGAAATGATTTTGTTGATGTGGAATGGTATCCTGACAATACAGAGTTAAACTTACAAAATTGAACTTGCAATGGTTTTAACCTTTTGTGTCCCAACCCTAATTGCAGTAACTGCATTTATAAGGTAGCAGCGTATGTAAATAAAATACAAATATTATCATGCTACATATTTTGGACAATTGAGTGCATACTTTTAAAGTCACTACAAGGAGATGATTCATCACCCTTCACAGTGGAGATAGAATTAGGTATGCATGAAGATAAAATAATTACACAAATATGTTAAAATCCTAGACACACAGTGATCATGCTATCACACCAACATGAACACACAACAAGCAGATAAACAAGAGGAGTTATTTCTATGCCTCTGAGTCGCAATTATTCCCTATTAATACTAGAGATGCAAAATCTATTATTTCCATATTTTCATAATGGTTTACTTTGGATTTAATACAATAGCAATTTAAAATTTTAACCAAGGTTTCAAAGTTAAAATTAAGTGATGTTTTGTATTGATTATATATATATATATATATATATATATATATATATATATATATATATATATATATATATATAAATAGTTACTTTTGATGTCAACTTCATTATATTAGGAAATTCTTGTGAGATTACTAAATATATTTCTATACATTATTTTATGTTTACAGAGACAACTGTACCATGAGCACTCTGACACTACCACTTTCTAATAATACTTTTTATAGGTTTATATACTAATGATCTCTAGAAGTATTGAAGTTAGAAGAAGGATTAATTAAAGTTTTGGACACCAGAGATACAGTTTTTGTAAGTTATATCATGCCCTAGATGTTTTCTATCTTCTTTTTGCTTCTTAGCCACCCTAAAGCTTCCTGATATTTCATGTGATAAATATAAACTAAAACCTTTAAAACTTTATATTAAATAATGTATATTGTCCTTTATTCATTTATATCAAGGTAATAGTTATGAAAATTACTAAATGCTTTAAAATAATAAAATGTAATATGGTTAATATTGTCTATGTATAAGTAAAAATATAGTAAACCAAAAGTTCTTTCTATACTGAAACATTCACAAAAGTGTTTTAATGGAATGAACTCTATACTGTATAGGTCTTATATCAATTAAAATATATGTAATTTTTGGTAATATTATAAGTTTTCTTTGGATTTTTCAAATACCCTTAGTGTTTTTCATCTCTTTATTCTTCTTTCCCTATGCTACTCATCTTTCCTCCACCTAAGTTCAAGTGTTGTGCCCTTTGTTTCCTATGATAATCATTCCATACTATCATCTACTTTATCAGCATTGTGACACCCAATATGTATCACCAAGACTATTTCATAGGCTGTAGACATATGCAAAAGGAAATAGGAGGTCAGGACAGATGAATTTTCCTTTGCCATTCTAATAATAATGGCAGAAGGATGAGGCTGATGAGGACATGAAATAAAAGGACACAAAATGAAAGGTTCATAAACCAGAACAGAAAATGTGAATGTAAGAAAGGGAATTACCTGAAGATGGGAAGGTGGATAGAATTTGAAGAGACAGGAAACTGGCAGGTATGATTTATTAAAATGCATTGTGCATATTTATGAAGTTTTTAAGGGAAAATTCAATTAATATAAAATATGTTTTCACTCACAATTTATGTCAAGAGTTTAATATTTAAATATGAGGCAATCCATACTGACTTTCAATTAAATATTTCTTCACATTATCATTCCTGTAAAAAAAAAATCTGAGTATATATTAATATAAAGAGCTAACTCTGATGTAAGTCCCCTTTTTCTTTTTTTTAATTAGATATTTTCTTAATTTACATTTCAATTGCTATCCCAAAAGTTCTCTATACTGCTCCCCTACCCACCCACTCCCAATTCTTGGCCCAGGCATTCCCCTGTCTTGGGGCATATAAAGTTTGCAATACCAAGGGGCCTCTCTTCCCATCTTCTGCTACATATGCAGCTAGAGACATGAGCTCTGGGGGTTCTGGTTAGTTCATATTGTTCTTCCTTTGCAGGGTTGCAGACCCCTTCAGCTCCTTGGGTACTTTCTCTAGCTTCTCCATTGGGGGGTCTGTGTTCCATCCTATAGATGACTATGAGCATCCATTTCTGTATTTGTCAGGCACTGGCACAGCCTCATACAAGACAGCTATATAAGGGTCCCTTCAGCAAACTCTTGCTGGCATATGCAATAGTGTCTGGAAATGGAGGCTGATTATGGGATGGATCCCAGGGTGGGGTCCTCTCTGGATAGTCTATCCTTTTGCCTTATCTCCAAAATTTGTCTCTGTAACTCCTTTCATGGGTATTTTGTTCCCTATTCTAAGGAGAAATGAAGTATTCACACATTGATCTTCCTTCTTGATTTTCTTCTGTTTTGCAAATTGTATCTTGGGTATTCTAAGATTCTGTGCTAATATCCACTTATCAGTGACTGCATATCTAGTGACTTTTGTGATTGGGTTACCTCACTAAGGATAAAATGCTCCAGATCCATCCATTTGCCCAAGAATTTCATAAATTCATTGCTTTTAATGGCAGAGTAGTACTCCATTGTGTAAATGTACCACATTTTCTGTATCCCTTCCTCTGTTGAGGGACATCTGGGTTCTTTCCAGCTTCTGGCTATTATAAAGAAGGCTGTTATGAACATAGTGGAGCATGTGTTCTTATTGCCAGTTGGAACATCTTCTGGGTATATGCCCAGGAGAGGTATTGCTGGATCAATTGGTAGTACTATGTCCAATTTTCTGAGGAGTTGCCAGACTGACTTCCAGAGTGGTTACACAAGCTTCCAATCCCACCAGCAATGGAGGAGTGTTCCTCTTTCGCCACATCCTTGCCAGCATCTGCTGTCACCTGAATTTTTGATCTTAGCTATTCTGATTGGTATGAGGTGGAAATCACAGGCTTGTTTTGATTTGCATTTATTTATTTATTTATTTATTTATTTATTTACTTACTTACTTTTTAAATTTTGAGGTGGTGGCTTTCCCCTGAGCACTCAGGATCTGATAGCTAGAACAGAAGCCTCATATACATGTGATTGTGTTTTAATGGTTTCTTTACATTCAGCAAAGTTTAAAATGGAGAATTTTAAGATTGCTTTACTATAAATAAAATCTGTTCTTTAATGTTGGAATGAACTCTTTTTTTTAAATGTCAGCACAAAGTAAAACGTCATTTTGAGAAATGAAATATTTCTTATAAGTTATTGGTTTCATCTTTTCCTTGGTGTTTCTATTCTTGCAATTCAACATTTCTATAATATCACTTCAGCCTTTCTCTTTATCTTTAAATGGTGAAGAAGATCAAAATAAACTGCCTAAATTGTGGAATCAAAAATAATCCACCTTTGGCAAAAAATGGTTCAGCTGGAAAGGATTCTTGCTACTAAGTCTGACAGACTGAATTAGATCCCAGAAACCCACATGATGTGAAGAGAGAAACACCAAATGCCAGGACTTCTAACTCTGAGACTTACAGATATTGGGAGAACAAAAACATGAACTATTTATAAGTATAAAATAATTCTTTTATTTATTCATCATTTGTGTGAGTGTGTGTGTGTGTGTGTGTGTGTGTGTGTATGTGTGTGTGTGTGAGTGTGTGTGTGTGTGAGTGATTATATATGCATGTGTGAGACTGTCTGTGTTTATACATCTGTTGCTATGCTCATGTGGGCTCCTGGTAGAAAGAAAGAAAGAAAGAAAGAAAGAAAGAAAGAAAGAAAGAAAGAAAGAAAGAAAGAAAGAAAGAAAGAAAGAAAGAAAGAAAGAAGGAAGGAAGGAGGGGAGGGAGGGAGGAGCAAGCAACATTGAAAACTACTCAATTTGTACAAATCAGTTACTAACCTAAACTAACAATAACTGCACTGAGAACTTATGAGTGTGCTCCCATTCACAATAGCTTCAAAGAAAATAAAATACCCATGAATAAATCCCATAAAGATGGTGAAATCTCTTTAAAATGAAAACATCAAACTTCTGAAGACAATGATAATGTCAGTAAATAATAAAAAGTCATCCCAGGTTTATGGATTGCTATAATTAAAAATATAAGGGTAACTATATTAACAAAGATGTTCACAGGTTCAATGCAATCTCAATAAAAATGCCTATTTTATTCCTCACAGAAATAAAAAATTCTATCTTAAATTAATATGAAAATAAAAGAGATTGCACATATTTTTTTAGGTTTGGAATGGTAATTCTTCCAGCAATGCTCATTTTGCTCAGGATTATTTTCTGAAACTCTGGAGTCTACTTTTGAAATGAGCCATGTATCTATCACTTTACACCAAAACTTACTTAAAACAGATCAGATACCCAAAAGTGAAGACTTAAATACATTAAATATGGAGAAGACACAGACAACATAGTAATTATTCTCAGTAGAACTCATTTGCCCAAGAATGAAATCTAGCAATTGAGTTGGGACTTCATAACATTTAAAGGCTTCTTCACAGATAACAGAGCAAACAAATTACTAAAGAGGAGGCCAGAGAATGTGAGAGAATCACTGCTTTACACATGACAGAGGATTAATACCCAGAAGATATAAATAACTCAAATTACAAAGCACACACACACACACACACACACACACACACACACACACACACACACACAAGATCTTTGTGACCAACTCAGAAAATTTGTCTAGGATCTGGACAAATTTTTCAAAACAAGAAAAAAATAAGTTTGGAATACTCCTCAGCAACTAAAACTTCATAAAATTCTTAGGCAAATGGCTGGAACTAGAAAATATAATCCTGAGTGAGGTGTCTTAGTCAGGGATTCTATTCCTGCACAAACATCATGACCAAGAAGCAAGTTGGGGGGAAAGGGTTTATTCAGCTTACACTTCCATACTTCTGTTCATCACCAAGGAAGTCAGGACTGGAACTCAAGCAGGTCAGGAAGCAGGAGCTGATGCAGAGACCATGGAGGGATGTTACTTACTGGCTTGCTACCCCTGGCTTGCTCAGCTTGCTCTCTCTTCATTGCTGGTGGGATTGCAAGCTGGTACAACCACTCTGGAAATCAGTCTGGTGGTTTCTCAGAAAACTGGACATAGTACTACCAGAAGATCCAGCAATACCTCTCCTGGGCATACACCCAGAAGATATTTCAACTGGTAACAAGGACACATGCTCCACTATGTTCATAGCAGCCTTATTTATAATAGCCAGAAGCTGGAAGGAACCCAGATGTCCCTCAACAGAGGAATGGATATAGAAATTGTGGTACATTTACACAATGGAGTACTACTCAGCTATTAAAAACAATGAATTTATGAAATTCTTGAGTAAATGGATGTATCTGGAGGATATCATCCTGAGTGAGGTAACCCAATCACAAAAGAAGTCACTTAATATGCACTCACTGATAAGCAGATATTAGCCCAGAAATCTAGAATACCCAAGATACAAGTTCCAAAACATAAGAAAATCAAGAAAGACTCGTGGATACTTCACTCCTCCCTAGAATAGGGATTAAAATATACATGGAAGGATGTGCAGAGACAAAGCTTGGAGCTAAAATGAAAGGATGGGCCATCCAGAGAGTGCCCCACCCAGGGGTGGTCCATCACATAATCAGCCACCAAACGCAGACACTATTGCATACGCCAGCAGGACATTGCTGAAAGGACCCTGATATAGCTGTCTCCTGGGAAGCTTTGACAGTTCCTGACAAACTCAGAAGTGGATGCTCACAATCATCTATAGGTCAGTACACAGGGTCCCTAATGTAGGAGCTAGAGAGAGTACCCAAGAGTTGTAGGGGTCTGCAACCCTATAGATGGAACAACAATATGAACTAATCAGAACCTCCAGAGCTCATGTCTCTAGCTGTATATGCATTAGAAGATGGCCTAGTTGGCCATTATTCGGGAAGAAAGGCCCTTGGTCTAGCAATGTTTATAGGCCCCAGTACAGAGGAATGCCAGGGCCAAGTAGTGGGAGAGGGAGGGTAGGGGAGCAGGGCAGGGGGAGTGTATAGGGGACTTTTGGATAACACTTGAAATGTAAATGAAGAAACTCTCTAATTAAAAAAAAAAAAAAAAGACTACCAGCCTAGAGATGGTCCCACCCACAAGGGACCTTTCCTCCTTGATCACTAATTGAGGAAATGCCCCACAGATGAATCGCATGGAGGCCTTTCTCCAACTGAAGGTCCTTACTCTGTGATAACTCCTGCTGTGTCAAGTTGACACAAACCAGCCAGTATAATTGATCCCTTGTCAACCTGACACACAAACACATCACTACTAAGCCTCAACCTGCATGTTTTTATTCATCCCCAAGATGTAAATAATTTTAAAAGTCCCACAGACTTTACAGATTAAAAGTGCAATAACTTTAAAATATCCAATATCTTTTAAAATTTAAAGTCTCTTAACTGTGGCCTCCACTAAAATGCTTTCTTCCTTCAAGAGGGAAAAATTTCAGGGCACAGTCACAATCAAAAGCAAAATTAAACTCCAACTGTTCAATGTCTGGGATCCACTCATGATCTTCAGGATTCCCCCAAGGGCTTGGGTCACTTCTCTAGCTCTGCCCTTTGTAGGACTCACCTCTTCCTCTAGGCTCCATATGTCTGTACTCCACTTCTGCTGCTGTTCTTGGTGGGCATTCATGGTACTGGCATCTCCAAAACCCTGCCATCTTCTGCCATAACTAGGCTTCAACACTAGCCTCTCATAAGCTCTCTTCATGGTGCCAAGCCTCAACTCCTTTGCTTGACCCCTTCAGTCCTGGGCCATCAACCACAGCTGAGGCTATACCTTCTCCAATAGCCTTCCATGGCCTCTCACAAGCTGAGCCTCAGCTGCTCTTTATGGCCCCTTCATGCCTTCAAAACCAGTACCACCTGGGTGACTCTTACACATTACCAAGTCATGCTGCAGCAAGAAGTAAAACCTTGGTTATCTCTGGAACACAGCCTCTGTGCTCTCAGAAAACACTTCCGAGAAGATGTCACCTTGGTGATGATGGTCTCTTCTTAATCACGGCTAATTTTTTAGCTACAGTTAACCACCATCAATAGTCACAGTAATGCAAAGTTAGTTTTCGCTTTAGTAGTTCTGGTAACTTGTTAATCACAGCTGATTCTTCAGCCCCCACTAACCAGAACCACAGAATCTTCACAATCAAAACAGCAATGGCCCTGAAAAGAATTTTTAATCTTCCCTCTGAAATTTCACAAACCAGGACTCCATCTTCTGCAGTGTTTTCAACATTATATGTCAAGCTCATATACAACATCTCACAGAGCTCTTAGCACCAAATATATCTTCTAGCCCAAAGTGCCAAAGTACTTCCACAGTCCTCCCGAAAACATGGTCAGGTTGTCACAGGAATACCCCACAATGCTGATACCAATTTGTCTTAGTCAGGGTTTCTATTCCTGCACAAACATCATGACCAAAAAGCAAGATGGGTAGGAAAGGGTTTATTCAGCTTACACTTCCATTCTGCTCTTCATCATCAAGGAAGTCAGGACTGGAACTCAAGCAGGTCAGGAAGCAGGAGCTAATGAAGAGACCATGAAGGGATGTTCCTTACTGGCTTGCTTCCCCTGGCTTGCTCAGTCTGCTCTCTTATAGAACCAAGACTACCAGCCTAGAGATTGTCCCACCCACAAGGGGCCCTTCCCCCTTGATCACTAATTGAAAAAATGCCCCATTACTGGATCTCATGGAGGCATTTCCCCAACTGAAGCTCCTTACTTTGTGATAACTCCAGCTTGTGTGAGTTGACACAAACTAGCCAGTTCAGTGAGGTAACCCAGTCACAAAGAACACACATGCATGCACTCACTGTAGATATTAGCCCAAATGCTCAGACTTGCCAAAATACAATTCACAGACCACCTGAAGCTCAAGAAAAAGGAAGACCAAAGTGTGGATGCTTCAATCCTTCTTAAAAGGGAGAACAAAATACTCATGGGAGGAAATACGGAAACAAAGTGTGGAGTAAATACTGAAGGAAAGGTCATCCAGAGAGTGCCCCACCTGCAGATCCATCCCATATGCAGAGAGGAAACCCAGACTATATTGTGGATGCCAAGAAGTGCATGCTGACAGGAGTCTGATATAGCTGTCTCCTGAGAGGCTCTTCCAGAGCCTGACAAATACAGTTGTGGATTCTTGCAGCCAACCATTGGACTGAGAACAGGGTTTCTAATGGAAGATTTAGAGAAAGGACTGAAGGAACTGAAGGAGTTTGCAACCCCCTAGGAAGAACAATAATATCAATCAACCAGACCCCCAAGAGCTCCTAGAGGCTAAACCACCAACCAAGGAGTACACATGGAGTGACCCATGGTTCCAACCACATATGAAGCAGAGAATGACCCTGTTGGGCAAGAAGGGAAGGAGAGGCCCTTGGTCCTGTGAAGTGGTGCTCCAGTGTAGGGGAACACTAGAGAGGGAAGGCAAGAGTGAGTAGGTTGATGAGGGAAGACTCTCATAGAAGCAGCGGAAGGGTATGGTATAGGGGACTTTGGGGGAGAAATCAGGAAAGGGCATAACATTTGACATGTAATTAAAGAAAATATCCAATTTAAAAAAAAAAGAAAAAATTATTTGATTTCTGTACTGAATCCATTTTGCCTGGGGCTTTTTTGTAGGGAAGATTTTTTAATTACTACATCTATTTTACTAGTGCTTATATAGGTCTAAGTAAATTAATTATATGATCTTGATTGAAGTTTTGAATATGGTATATATCAAGAAATGTGCTCATTTTTCAAGTTTTTCAGTTTGGTGTTGTGCAGGTTTGGGTGTTTGTGGCTATATTCACCTGTTCATCTGTAATTTTATTAATTTGGATCTTCTATCGACATCTTTTAATTAACTTGGCTAAGGGAATATTAATCTTACTATTTTCTCAAAGAACAAACTCTATATTCCATTAATTCTTAGTAATTTTTCTTTCTATTTTGTACATTTTATCTTTCACTTCATCATTTCTTGCATTCTATTTGGGTATTATTTCTTTCCTTTGTTCTACATCTTTCAGATGTTCTGAAATGTTACCAATATGCAGTCCCTCCAAGTATTTTGTGATACCACTTAATTCCTTAAATTTACCTCTTAAAAGCATGTACATTTTTTAATTGGGTATTTTCTTTATTTGCATTTCAAATGTTATCCTCTTTCTGGTTTCCCTCCTTCCCAGAAATACTCTATCACATTCTCCCTCCCCCTCCTTCTATGAGGTGTTCTTCCACCCACCCACCTACTCCCACATCCCTTCCCTCCATTCCCCTACACTGGGACATCTGTAGAGTCTTCATAGGAGCAAGGATCTCTTCCCCTATTGAAACATGACAAGGCCATCCATTGTTACATATGCAAGCTAGAGCCATGTGTACTCCTTTGTTGATGGTTTAGTCCCTGGGAGCTCTGGAGGGTCTGGTTGTTTGATACTGTTGTTCTTGCTATGTGGTTGCAACCCCCTTAAACTCATTCAGTCTTTTCTCTAACTTCAGTCCTTCCTCTATTGGGGACCCTGCACTCAGTCCAATGGTTAGCTGTGAACATCTGCCTCTGTATTTGTAAGGCTCTGGCAGGACCTCTTAGGATACAGCAATATCAGCATGCATTTCTTGGTATCCACTATAATGCCTGGGTTTGGTATAAGGAGTAAATCTCCAGGTGGGTACTACTCAGTTGTTAAAAATGAAGAATTAATGAAATATTTAGGTAAATATATACAACTAGAAAATATCTTCTTGAGTGAGGTAACCCAATCACGAAAGAACACACATGTTATGCACTCCCTAAGTGGATAATAGCCCAAATCTCATAGTAACCAATACACAATTCAAAGACCACATGAAGCTCATTAGATGGAAGACCAAAGTGTGGGTGCTTCAGTCCTTCTTAGAAAGTGAACAAAATACTCATGGGAGCAAACATGGAGATAAAGTGTTGAGCAGAGACTGAAGGAAAGGCCAACCTTGCACATTTTATTCCATAGGTTTGGGTATGTTAAGTTTTCATTACTGTTTAGTCAGCATCCCTAGCAGTTTAGGAAATGCCAATCAAATGGGCTTTGATATTTCATCTCACCCAAATCAAAAAGGCCACAATGAAGAAAACAACAGAGCATAAAGAATTTATTTTCCAGATCCATCCACTTGCCTAGAAATTTCATATATTTATTGTTTTTAATAGCTGAATAGTACTCCATTGTGTAAATATACCAAATTTTTTGTATCCATTCCTCTGTTGAGGGACATCTGGGTTCTTTCCAGTTTCTGGCTATTATGAATAAGGCTGCTATGAACATAGTGGAACATGTGTCCTTGTTACCAGATGGAATATCTTCTGGATATATGCCCAGTAGAGGTATTGCAGGATCTTCTGGTANTTTAGGTGCTAGTTTGTATCCATATGGAAATCACTTTAGGGTAAATTCAATGAGCTATATTTTTATGTGTACTTATTAATACTCTAAATTATATCTTGTAATTAAGATTCATAAACAGATGTCTCCACATCTGGTCTATATACTCTCAACACCTTGCTGATTTATGCTCAATGCTATGTGCCTATTGTTTCCAGTTTCTAACACATAAATGGATTCGCAGAGTTTGCCCATGCATATGGTATCCCAAATGCTGTCATTGGATAATTCTCTAATACTTTGAAAATTCTCTTACCAAAATGATTCCAATTTTTATGTTTTCACTTAAATAATCTAAACAGTAAATAAGGTTTTATTATGAATTTAATGAAGGAAAGACTTTGTTTTTAATGTTTCCAACTATTTTTTGAAACAAAAACTATTGCAAAGATTAATTAAAATGTGTACTGGTTCCTAAGGCACAAGTACTTTTATTATGTTACTTAGCTTCTTTTACCTTCCTTAGCCTAAGTGTATCATTCCCATGATATGAATATGTTTCTTTTCTTTGTTTCTTTCTTTGTCTCTTTGTTTCTTTGTTGCTTCCTTATTCTCTTGCTTCTATTCTCTCTCTCTCTCTCTCTCTCTCTCTCTCTCTCTCTCTCTCTCTCTTCTCTCTCTTCCATTTTTCAGTTTATATTCCAATATCAGCTTCCTCTCTCCTCCCATTACCTCCTCACACAGATCTTCCCCCATTCTCTGCTCCCCTTTTCCTCTGAGAAGAGGTAACTGCCCTCTGGGATCTTCACTTTTGGAGCATCAAGTCTCCTCAATACTAGGAGCATCCTTTCCCACTGAGGGCAGACAAAGTAGCCCACATAGGGGAACAGGATCCACCGGCAGGCAACAAACATTGACAGCCCCTGCTCTACTTGTTGACTAAGGTACACATCTGCTACATAAATGTGTGGGGCCTAAATCCTATCCATGCTCACTCTGGTTATTGGTTCAGTCTCTGGGACGCAATAAGGGTTTGGGATATTTGACACTGTTGGTCTTTCTCTGGAGTCCCTGTCCTCTTTGAGATAGTTAATACTTCACCCAATTTGTCCACAAAACCCCCAAGTTCTAGCTAATGTTTTGCTATGAGTCTCTGCATCTGTTTCCATTGACTGTTGGGTGGAGCCTCTAAGATGACAATTATGCTAGTTTCCAGTCTACAAATATAACAGAGTATCATTAATACTGTCAGGGATTTGTTCATGCCCATTGGATCGTCTCCATTTGGGATAACCATTGGTTGGACATTCTTACCAACTCTACTCTTATCTTCATACTTGCACATCTTCTAGACATGACACATTTTGGTTTGAAGGTTTTGTGGATGAGGTGATATCTTTATCCCCACACTGGGAGTCCTGCCTGGCTACAGGCAGTGACCACTTAAAGATCCATATGCTTTTGACCTAAAATTAAAAACAAAAGAGTAAATAAACAAGTTCTCATCCTTAGCTATACATACAAGAACAGAGGAGAATGAATGGAAACACACCTGCAAAGTTACATGCAAATACAGTAAATTAGTTGTTGTAACCTGATGTAAGTCAGGGAGAAGCAGATACTGCAAGGGGCAAATAAAGCTTTGTTCGCTAGAGGATTTAAAGGGTTGTGGGCCTGATCTTGGTTAAATTTTTTTGATAACTTTAAGATGACTCATTTCTGTTGTATAAGCTACCTCTTGATTTCATATTTTGTCCTTAGAAATCTCATATAATGCACTGACTGTTAGAATAGTCTTTTTTCTTCTAGAACTGAGTCAATGAGTAGTTAGCATTGAATATCAACCTTTCAATAACATGAACCAAAAGATCCAGAATTTTCATGTCATTGTTGAACTTGAGTGGCATAAGTCTAATATTTTTACATGGATTTGTTTTAAGATATTTCCTTTATAAATTATTGAATTCCAACACCATTTCCACTATTTCCTGGATCATGACAGAATCTTTTTTAGACTTTTATTAGAAAGAGAGTATTGGTAATTAATGCTTAGAGTTTTGTTCTATTTTTAATAAAACAAGGCTTTCATTAAAGCTGACACATCACAAAAGAGACTTAATATAAGTGATCAAAAAAGAGACTTAATATAAGTGAGATGATCTTAAATAACACCATGCTTGTTTAGTACTTTATATTTATCTCCTTTTATTCTCATGCAGATAACTATATCTCTCTTTTATCATCACTAATATGTTTAAGCTACCTGAGAAATGGGCATAAATGTTGAAGACATTATTTTCTATAGAAAATATTATCATTTGAGAGACACAGCAATACGCTTTACAAAGATGGTGTGAATAACAGAATTTCGTTCTTACAGGAAAGACTAAAATCATGGTTTATTACAATTTTTCAGGCCAACATAAAAGCTTTTGAAACTGTTCCTAAACTTTAATTAAACTGCCACTGACTTTTAAAATATACCTTTAGAATAATCAGATACTATACTGACCAATTTTGTGTTCAGAATAGGACACTAATAAGCTGAAAGCAATTTGTCTACAAAATAATTCTGGGACAATGAGGGGTCAGCAAGTTTATGTCATTGTAAAATTATATTCTACTGACCGAGAAATGAAAAGCATATTAAAACAGTACAATAATATAATATTAAAGTAACATACCTTCTAACATAAGCAAGTTTCTCATTTTGTATGATTACAATAAATCACATTGGAATTGACTCATAACTTCTAGCATAAATCACCTCATTATATTTTAAATTGAATTTAAAGAAGATAATACTTTTGATATTCTGATACAGGCAATGGCTATGTTACCACAAGTACGAATGAAAATATACCTATTCCACAGGACCAACCATATGTCAATTATTAGTCTAAATGTTAAGTATTAGGCATGAGTTTTGTTTATATTATCTTGAACTTTTCAAATGAAAAAAATATATATTAGTGACAAAACTCAGATTTCATCTTTAGTAGCCTGATTACAAATTTTGATTTATAATCATGCAAGGATTAAATATGGTATATTTTTTCTGTGAAGTTTCTGAAAATAATACATTGTAGTGTATAGTGTATAGACATTTTAATACTTGAAGAAAGTTTCTTTGCTTATATTTATTGGCTTCTTCAGTAAACAAAAACACTAAGGTCTGAGTACTGCTATGTTTACATGAATTTTCAAAATGGTTGTTTTTTTTCCCACCACTGGACTAAATGAAATCCTTTGAATTTACTACCTTAAAATATAGGGATTAAAATAGAAATAATATTCTTAAAAAAAAAAAAAAAAACTTAAGCTTTTTTTTCCTTCAAATACCCTTTGTGTAGCATAAATAATGCCATTCCCCTACAGAATTTAATTCCAATAATACCTTCTAATTAAAGATAAATTAAATAAAAGAAATGCATTAAGTTCTGTGAGTTATAAGTACTAAATTATATTTATAGATGAAACTTGCATGATGTGTACTCACGAAATAATGTTATTTATATAATACATTATAATAACTTCAATAAGAATTAAAATTAAATTTTTACATATTCAATGAACAAGCTATGTACAGCTATATTACTTAATAAAATATATATCTTTATAGTAAATTTAGTTATAAATATTTTAAATATGTATTATTTTCAATTAAAGTAATAAGCAAAACTTTGGAGAAACAAAAGATGATTTGAAATAATTTTTTTCTTAATGGGAAACACAAAGAACCAGTTATTCTATAGCATTTGTGTCTGGCGTTTGGTCGGAATACAGACAATAGTTGTATTCCTCATTTTGACACTAAAAATGAGATAGGATGAGGGGAAAAGCCCAGATAGGATGAGGGAAGAAGCCTGAGTACCTAATTTGAATATTTCATAGTGAATTGATGTTGGCATATATTAGTTTGAAAATGTTCAAAGTGACTATTTCGTCTCAAGGAAGAATATGCATACATTGTTAACTTTGGATTAAATTTCTAAAAATAAATGAGAATAGTTAATTTTTGTGTATTTAACTGTGGCTCGCATGGACTATTTTCACATTCTCACTATGACAGCTTCAACTTTCTTGTTGACGAGCAATTTAGGATTGATCACAGACCACTTCTTTGACATTCCAGAAACATAAAAGCATTTTCATCTCTCTTTTGTTTGGAAAAAACAGTGATAAATGACAATTTTCACTTCTTGTGCTAATATAAATAAACACCAAGATTGATATTTACAGCTTTATCCCCCATGTAGAAATTTAATTCTTGCCAGTGAGAAGGAGGTCACCTCTAGAGGTGAAACGAAACTATTTCTAATAAGAAAATTCGTTTGAAGAGAAACATTCTGCTTCACTGAACTTTTACCTACCCTCTCTGACCTCCATGGAGAAGTTTTCTCATGATTATCAGATAAAACAATTTCAGCGAATAGATAATTAAAAGGAAGTTTTCTCAAACCTACCCTGCTGCGTCTACACCTTCTCTTTATATGTGAGAGGGAAGATTTCACTCAGTCATTTCAAAGACATTTTAAAAAGATATTTGTGCAGAATGAAACATATATTTCCTGCTATTTGGACAACTGAGTAAAGTTAAGAGGACAAACATTCACTGCCTGTCTATAAAGAGAGATTGTGAGGGTTTTTTGTTTGTTTGTTTGTTTTGTTTTGTTTTGTTTTTTGTTTTTTTTGTTTTTTCGAGACAGGGTCGCTCTGTATAGCCCTGCCCTGGCTGTCCTGGAACTCACTCTGTAGACCAGGCTGGCCTCGAACTCAGATATCTGCCTGCCTCTGCCTCCCGAGTACTGGGATCAAAGGTGTGCGCCACCACTCCCGGCTGAGATTGTGAGTTTTATTCCAAGCATGTCTGTCTGTCTATCTGTCAGTCTGCCTTTCTGTTTGTGTCTCTGTTTCTCTCTGTTTCTGTCACTATCTCTCTTGTTCTCTGTGTGTTTTTTCTGTTGTCTTTATTTTCTCTATGACATAGTTTAAAGGGAGTGTTTTCTGCATGTTACTTCATGACATTTGTGGACAGTTTTTATACGTACTAACAATGCATTCTGATTATGTTTTTCTCAAATCCTCATCTATCAGTCTCCTGTTTCTACCAATAACTATCCTTCTTCATATAAGTCTTTCTCCAGTTTCACAAACTCTGGTTTATTATGTGACTTGTTGGAGCCAGTTCGAGTTACAAGTGCATACACTACTGATACTAGCGACTCTTTAAAGGTGGCATTTTTTTTTTTTTCACATTAAGATGTACTGGTCTGTAAATTCCTGCTCTCTCTCCTCTTACACTTCATACCTTTGAGTGGACTTAGCAGTTATTTGCCACTCATTCTCAACACACTCTGCATTTTTAAATGTCTGTATTCATCACTAAGAATAGTTATATAAACAAATTTTTGGAAGGAAGTTTGACATTATAGTATTTTAGATAAGCAGGATTAGGTTCCACTTAAAGGTCTATGATCTCCTCTGCTATAGCTTTTTAAGCAGAGTTCTTTTATCAGGGATAAATTAACTCCTGGAAGAAAAAAAATCAAATATATTTAAACCCACCATAAGGCAAGTTATTAAACATATAGCTTGCATAAAAAGAAAACATTAAAGATACATACCTGAAATTCTGAGAAAAATATGTTCCTAATATTGTTCCTCATACATTAGACTGGCTTTAAAGTTGCTATGACATTGAACATTTTCTACATGAACAGGATGCAGAAGGCTATAGTGTTGATGACGACAGCTTAATGAGAAAATTTGAAGCACATGGTCTGATAGTTGAAACTGTCTCCTTTAGGATTTATCATTGACTAAGGTAGACCTCATAGTAATCTCTATGACAGGCTTATTTCCCAATTTAATGTGACGAGCAGGAGAGAACAATTAAAATTCTCCGTTGCTTGGGGATGATTTCCTTGGAAAGGATACAGAGGTTGTTATGAATAGGGACATTGTAATGGGTCACTACAGTGACCCAGCGGCTACTCTCTAGGTCAAATTATGCCACTATTTCATGCTTGTATGCCACATAAATCATTGTGTTCCTGACCAGAAATTGCCATACATTTCAAATAATTTGTCTACAAATTCGTGCTTTAAATCAAAATCATTCCTCAAAAAGCAGTGTATCTGGTATTTTATTGAAATAATAAAACCTGTTTTTATACAGGCCAACACAGATTGTTTTGGATCAGCAAGGATATAAAAAGTAAAACATATTACACTCAGAAATTTAAAGTGCAATGTAAAGTCAAAGTGAATAGTGCTTGCTTCTATAACGTTCAAAAGTCAGAATTTAAATCTCTTATTTTTAATTCTGTATTTCAGGAATTAGTTGGTTTCATGTTTTGCTTCTTCTTACCCATGGTCTGGTTTGGCTATTATAAACAGAATTTTATAACTAATGCTTTATAACACATGAAGAGAGATTTGAAAGCATTGATTGTGGTAATACAAAAATATTATTTAATGTGGTGATAAATTATGCATACAATGGCAGTCATCATATACATTTAAACTAAAGTAAATAAAACAACTATTTATTGAGAACAGCTTCACAAGGGTGTAATGGTCAATCCTAAAGTCTATACTCTTGGCTTTATACATTCCATTCCCTGTCATTGGAAAATATTGTAAAATCAAACCCCTACACAAACCTTCTATAGTAGTATCCTGTTCTAAATATTGATAATATTCTTGCATATTCAATAATGTATGTTCTGATGAATTAGAATCCATTAGAATTAAGAGCATCAGATTTCACATGAGTATAAATATAAAATTCAGAGAATCAGAGAATTTGACTATTTGCAAAATGAATCATTAAGAAATTTAACAAAAGTTTGCTGATCCTTACAATGTCAATGAAGAATATCTCCTGCTCCTAGCAACAGCTTTATACATGTTCAGTTTTATAATTGAAAGAAGATATTAAGTGGAATCTCCATTATAGAGCAAAGAAATCCAATTATCTTTTGAGGTTCTTCATTTGCATAGAAAATTCATATCTATTCCCGCTTCAAATTAATGCTATGATTGAAAGGCAAATGACTTTGTATTATTCATGTCATAAACATTTTGTAGAGAAATATTTATATGATGTTATACCTTGCCATAGAATAAATAGTTCAAACAAATACATATTAAAGGATATTTGTAGGTTTGGGGATTGACAACTTGATTAATGTACATCCATCACTGTGACTGGCAACTTAAATGCCATGGCATAAGTTCACCAATTACTGTGATCTTTGTTATAAAATTAGAATTAGAGAAGAAGCTGACAGCTTCTGCTATAGAATATCTGAAGTATGAGAAGGTCCTGATTAGCCTCTGATTTTGATGAATGTTTACTTTTGTTTTACTATTGAAGTACTTATCCAAAGGAATAAATCTTTTAAAAGGACACAAAAGTAAGTTTTAATTTTAGAAAATAATGTAATTCAAATGAAAAATAAAATGGACCTCTGGCCGCATTCAAGCAGATTTGTGGGAAAGTTTTACAAAATGATTTTATATATGATTAATATTCATTATCTTTGAAATCCTTAAGGAACATGAAAATATATTCATGTAATGCAGAATAGACAATATGCTTTCATAGTATATTGTCGTTTGGGTGCTGTAGCTAAGGAATTTCAGATTTCAGTTGGCTTTTCTGAAGACTACATGGGTTTAGTGAGGCTGATGCTGTGAAAGAAACTTAGGAGTAATGGCAGAAAAGTAAATGTCTTCAGTTAAAACTGTGACAGGACTAATGGACTAAAAATTGAATGGTTGGTATTATATGATTAGTAGAATAGATGGTATAGGGATAAGGAAAGTGATCAGTAAGTTCCAGGCTACAAAAAGGAAAGAATAAATTCTTCTGTGTTATAGGTCAATGCGGTTTTCACAGAAAAACATACACACAATACATTTTAAGGTGCTAGAGGAATTATTTTGAATGTTTTATGATTAAAAATAATGAATGTTCCATAGGTAGATATTTTTATCCTGCTTAATATGATATAGTATACATAAGCATAGAAATAGTATGGGAAATTCCAATTTTATCTGTGTCAATTAAAACTTTTTAAAAAGGCAAAAGATTTATACGATCTGAAGAGAAACCAGATCTCAGAAGATGGAAGGATCTCCCATGCTCATGGATTGGCAGAATAAATATAATAAAAATGGTTATCGTGCCAAAAGCTATCTACAGATTTAATGCAATCCCCATCAAAATTCCAACTCAATTCTTCAAGGATCTAGAAAAGACAATTAGCAAGTTCATCTGGAATAACAAAAAACCTAGACTAGCGAAAACTCTTCTCAACAATAAAAGAACCTCTGGTGGAATCACCATGCCTGACCTCAAGCTGTACTACAGAGCAATCGTAACAAAAACTGCAAGGTACTGGTACAGCAACAGACAGGTAGATCAATGGAATGGGATCGAAGACCCAGAAATGAATCTACACACCTATGGTCACCTGATCTTTGAAAAGGGAGCTAAAACTATCCAGTGGAAAAAAGACAGCCTTTTCAACAAATGGTGCTGGCACAACTGGTGGTTATCATGTAGAAGACTGGGAATTGATCCATTCTTATCTCCTTGTAATAAGGTCAAGTCTAAGTGGTTGAAGGATCTCCACATAAAACCAGAGACACTGAAACTTATAGAGGAGAAAGTGGGGAAAAGCCACGATGATATGGGCACTGGGGAAAAATTCCTGAACAAAACAGCAAAGGCTTATGCTGTAAGATCAAGAATTGACAAATGGGACCTCATAAAGTTGCAAAGCTTCTGTAAGACAAAAGATACTGTCAACAGGACAAAAGGGCCACCAACGGACTGGGAAAGGATCTTTACCAATCCTAAATCAGATAGGGGACTGATATCCAATATATATAAAGAACTCAAGAAGGTGAACAGCAGAAAATCAAATATCCCCATTAAAAAGTGGGGCACAGAGTTAAACAAAGAATTCTCAACGGAGGAATACCGAATGGCTGAGAATCACTTGAAAAAATGTTTAACATCCTTAATCATCAGGGAAATGCAGATCAAAACATCCCTGAGATTCCACCTCACACCAGTAAGAATGGCTAAGATCAAAAATTCAGGTGACAGCAGATGCTGGCGTGGATGTGGAGAAAGGGGAACACTCCTCCATTGTTGGTGGGAATGCAAGCTGGTTCAACCACTCTGAAAATCAGTCTGGCAGTTCCTCAGAAAATTAGACATAGTACTACTGGAAGATCCTGCAATACCTCTACTGGGCATATCCAGAAGATATTCCATCTGGTAACAAGGACACATGTTCCACTATGTTCATAGCAGCCTTATTCATAATAGCCAGAAACTGGAAAGAACCCAGATGTCCCTCAACAGAGGAATGGATACAAAAAATTTGGTATATTTACACAATGGAGTACTACTCAGCTATTAAAAACAATAAATATACAAAATTCCTAGGCAAATGGATGGATCTGGAGGCCCTCATCCTGAGTGAAGTAACCCATTCACAAAAGATCTCACATAACATGTACTCACTGATATGTGGATATTAGCCCAGAAACCTAGACTACCCAAGATACAATTTACTAAACACATGATACTCAAGAAGAAGGAAGATCAAAATGTAGACAGGTCACCCCTTCCTAGAATTAAGAACAAAGCACACATTGAAAGAGTCAAAGAGATCATGTGTGAAGCTGAATCCAAAGGATGGACCCAACGACTGCGGCTGCCAGGGATCCATCCCACAATCAGCCACCAAACATAGACACTATAGCATATGCCAGCAAGATGGTGCTGTAAGGGCCCGGATATAGATGTCTCGGGGGAAAATATACCAATGCCTGGCAAACATGGAGGTGGAAGCTCACAGTCAGCTATTAGATAGAGCACAGGGTTCCCAAGGAAGAAGGAGCTAGAGAAAGTAACCAAGGAGCTGAAGGTGTCTTCAACCCTCTAGGTGGAAGAATAACCATGAACTAACTAGTACCCCCTGAGCTCATGACTCTAGCTGCATATATAGAAGAGGATGGCCTAGTTGGCCATCATTGGGATTAGAGGCCCCTTGGTCATGCAGACTTTATATGCCCCAATACAGTGGAACGCCAGGGCCAAGAAGTGGGAGCGGATGGGTAGGGGAGCAGGGCCGGGAGGGGGGAGGGTATAGGGAGCTTTCTGGATAACACTTGAAATGTAAATGAAGAAAATATCTAATAAAAGTTGAAAAAAATTTAAAAAAAAAAGTCTCCATGATCACAGCTTGAGAATGGTTAGAACAAAGGCTGCATGATAGTTTGAATCATTGTGCTATGGTTTTATGAACTTTGTTCTGTGGAAAATTCATTATGACAACAAGTGAAGTTATGGCAACACAAGCCAGTGAGAAGCAATAAACCATAGTCTGGACAAGAGATGCCAAATGGATTAATTCCATAAATAAGGCATTCACCGTAACAAAAACATACTTAGTAAGCATCACTGACATGAACCCAACAAATAAGGGCTCTTAGTGGCACGGTGTAGTGTTGTACCAGGAATGAGGCATGATGCAGGAAGAATGCAGGAAAAGTTTTCCCTAAGCGGGGATCTTTTACTCGGTAAGTTTCTTAAGAAGTCCAGGGCAGTGGGGCAGGAGTGGGTGGGAGGTTGTGGGATCACCCTCTTGGAGGCAGGGGGAGAGGTTTGGGATGGGGATTTTTGGTGAGAAAACCGGGTAGGGGTATAACATTTGAAATATAAATAAATTAATAAATAAAAATTAATATATATATACATATATATATATAATATTTTAAGTCTCAGTAAGTATTTATTAAATTAATAAATGTAAATAAATAATGCAAACAAGCGAAAAAGAAAGAGGTGTAGTATCTTGTAAACCTTTTGCCAGATAGAATGGATCAAGAGAGTTAAATAAGACAATGATAGCAAAGAGAAAAACAAAACAAAACAAAACAAAACAAAAAAACAAACAAACAAACAAACAAAAAAAAACGATACCTTAGACTGATAACCACAGCACTTATTGGAAGAAATTTGGGTTTCTTGGAACTGTATACTCAACTATTTTGAAGCATCCTGTTTTCCAATCTCAGACTGGACATTCTGAAGTCTGATTCCAGAAAAGCATACAGAATTAATTTACTACTTATGTTTTTTTTTTTCATTTTTATTGGTTATTTAATTTATTTATATTTCACATGTTATCCCCATTCACAGTTTCCCCACCACAAGCCCCTTATACCCTCTTACCACCCTCATGCCTCTTAGGATGCTCTGCCACCCACGCACCTATTCCTGCCTCAGCTGCTTAGCATTTCCCTACTGGAGTCTTCAAGTCTCCACAGGACCAAGGGGTTTCCCTCACAGTGATAACCAGATAAGGTAAACTGGCCTCTATATATCCATCTGGAGCAGTGAGTCCCACCATGTGTACTCTTTGATTGGTGGTTTAGTCCCTGGGAGCTCTGGGGGGGTCTGGTTGGTTGATATTGTTCTTCCTATGAGGTTGCAAACCCTGTCAGCTCCTACAGTCCTAGCCCTAACTTCTCTATTGGGGTCCCCACTCTCAGTCCAATGTTTGGCTTTGTACATCTACATCTAGCAGTATCACAGGCACTACTAGAATGCCAATGCGATTTTTTGTTAAATTTTCATACTGTATATATTTTCCTGATAAGTGTTTTATATTTATACCTATAGATATGGGCCACCATAATTAATTTTTCAGGGAAGCTTCTTTTTGCACATGGTTTTGACTAATTCAGAAAATCATAACGTCTCGGATTAAAGGAAACTATGATTTCTCTGCTGTAGATGAGTCATTTATATTAACATAAATAACCCATGTTTCAGGGAACTTCATGAAAGCGGGGTAGAATTATGTAAAAGTTGTGTGTAGTGAGAGGCTATTAAAAGACTTACTACTGGACATTGCAGAGTTGTATGCAAGTTAGATTAAACATCTAAGCAAGACCTGTAAAGGATCAAAAAAAAAAAAAAAAAAAAAAAAAAAAAAAAAAAAAAAAAAAAAAAAAAAAAAAAAAAAAAAAAAAAAAAAAAAAAAAAAAAAAAAAAAAAAAAAAAAAAAAAAAAAAAAAAAAAAAAAAAAAAAAAAAAAAAAAAAAAAAAAAAAAAAAAAAAAAAACCCGCATAAGAGAAAGCCTCCATAACATTTGTTTAATATACTATCCAGGACTCAAAAGCACAGGAAAAAAACTAAAAAAAGAAAGCTGGGTTATAAGAAATAAAAAGTTCAAGCCGGGCAGTGGTGGCACACACCTTTAATCCCAGCACTTGGGAGGCAGAGGCAGGCAGATTTTTGAATTCAAGGCCAGCCTGGTCTACAGAGTGTGTTCCAGGACATCCAGTACTACTCAGCTATTAAAAACAATAGATATATGAAATTCCTAGGCAAATGAATGGATCTGGAGGCAATCATCCTGAGTGAAGTAACCCATTCACAAAAGAACTCACATAACATGTACTCACTGATATGTGGATATTAGCCCAGAAACCTAGACTACCCAAGATACAATTTACTAAACACATGATACTTAAGAAGAAGGAGGATCAAAATGTGGACACGTCACCCCTTCCTAGAATTAAGAACAAAGCACACATTGAAAGAGTTAAAGGGAGCATTTGTGCAGCTCAATCCAAAGGATGGACCCAACGACTGTGGCTGCCAGGGATCCATCCCACAATCAGTCACCAAACATAGACACTATAGCATATGCCAGCAAGATGGTGCTGAA